>WBNM01038888.1:82252-135048 GCA_013399055.1 Ramphastos sulfuratus
TCTCCTCTTTTCTTTTTTTTTTTTTTCTTTTCTTTTTTTTTTTTCCCTGTTCATTCTAGCAATTAAAAGAAAACTCCCTAATTCTAAAGAAAATTACTCGTGTGGATGTCTATTTTTGGGGGTTTTGTGGATGGAGGGGGAAGCTGCAACGTGCAGACTCTGGATTGCATTTGGGTAGATAATGTGAAGTGTACTTCACAGGGACTGAACACACTGGGGCTAATTAAAATTCTTCTGAGAACTTTTTTAAAAAGAGAAACTTCTTTTTTACTTTTTTTTTTTTACACTCCCCTTTTCCAATTTCTAATTTATTTCTAATTTTACTCATCTCTGAAAGAGTGTGGATTGGTTAAATGCCATGGAGATATGGTGCTGAGGGACATGGTTTAGTGGTGACCTGACAGTGCTAAGGTAAGGATTGGACTTGATCTTCATAGAATCATGGAATGGTTTGGGTTGGAAGGAACCTTACAGATAGCCCAGTTCCAACCCTCTGCCATGGGCAGGGACACCTCCCACTAGCCCAGGTTGCTCAAGCCCTCATCCAACCTGGCCTTGAACACCTCCAGGGAGGGAGCATCCAAGACCTCCCTGGGCAACCTGTTCCAGTGTCTCCCCACTCTCATTGTCAAGAATTTCTTCTCAATCTCCAGTCCAAATCTCCACTCCTTGAGCCTCAACCCATTCAATCTAACACTCCTCTAAGTGTTAGATTGCCTCTAAGAGGCTTCTCCAGCACCTGCCTGTTCTTCAGAGACACCACTGTGAGGTGAAGAAAGCCACCCTGCTCTCAGCACCCCTGGCCCCACAGGGATGAGATTAAATTCTTGGCACTAAGGTTTGCCCAGCAAGCTTGAGGAAAACTCTGCTGGTGGGAAAAGTCATGGGGATGGGGACAGAGGAGGGACTTTTGACAAGGGCTTGCAGTGGCAGGACATGGGGCAATGGCTTTGAGCTGAAAGAGGGGAGATTGAAACTGGAGATGAGGAAGAAATTCTTTGCAGTGGGAGTGGGGAGAGACTGGAACAGGTTGCCCAGGGAGGTTGTGGAGCCTCCATCTCTGAAAGTGCTCAATGGCTGGCACCTTGAGCAACATGGTCTAGTGGGAGGTGTCCTTGCTTATGGTAGGGGGTTGGAACTGGATGATCTGTAAGGTCCCTTCCAGCTGGAATGGTTTGCATTCTGTGTTTCTCTGAATCTCTGCTCTGTAACCATGGGAGTCACCTGTGGTGAATCCATTGCCTGCCAGAAAGCCCAGCTCTAGTCAGCTTGATGATTTCATTCAGTCTTAAATGTCTAGTTCTTGAAAAAAATGAGTCTCTTTGAAGACATTGTGGGACATGAGATGACTTTGCTTGCCTGGAATCCTCTCTAGATTCCTCCTGTTTTTACTAGAAATGGTTCTCTTGGTGTTCTGTTTTCAAGTTTGCCAACGCTGCTGGTGGCAGAGTGTGTGCTGGTTTACATGACACCACAGCAGTCTGCAGAGCTTCTCAAGTGGGCAGCAAGCACTTTTCCAGTGGTGATGTTCATCAATTATGAGCAGGTAAAACAAAAATGGCATTTTTAGAGCTGCCTTATTGCCAGAACTCCTACTTCAGAGAGCAATTTTCATGCTTGTTAAAACAAAGAGCGAGGCCCATCCTTTTGTAGAGAGAACTCCTGCTGCATCCCCGCAACGAGGGGTTCAGTTTGTAGGTGTCTGGCTCTTTGTGAAGAGCATCCAGCTATGCTGGAAGGCAATTTTGGAACTGTGTTGATCTAAAGTAACTGAGACTTAATCAGTGTGTGGAGACAACTGTAGAATATTGGTTTAGGTAAGAGAAAGGAGACAGAAATGGTGCTGAGCGTTGGCCAGGAGTGGATAACATTCCATAATTACCTCCCAGTCTCCTTTGGCAAAGTGGAGCAAAAATTCACATCAGCATGAACTCAGCTGCTCTGGCTGGAAGTCAAAAGCTGCCTCAGGGGAACTAGGTGGCTCCAGGAATTAGTAAGAGGATCTTCCAAGATGTGAATTGCTGCCACAGAGCTGAACCACTCTGTTGCCAGTGTAAAGCAGAGTCAGTCTGCAGTGCCCAGCCCCTGTGTCTCAAGGCAGCAGCACTGACACTGCTGGAGTGGCACTCAGCTTGTGAATGGGAAGGGAGCTGAGGAGATGGTGGCAGTGGGAAATGAGACAGGTCCCTGAGCTGCTGGAGTGGGTCTGGAGGAGGCTGTGACTGTGATCAGAGGCTGGAGCACCTTCTCTATAGGGGCAGGCTGAGGGAGCTGGAGCTGTTCAACCTGCATAAGAGAAGCTTCCAGGGAGACCTTAGAGCAGCCTTCCAGTACCTGAAGGGGCTACAAGAGAGCTGGGAAGGGACTTTTGACATGAGCTTGGATTGACAGGACAGGGGACAACGGCTTTGAGCTGGAAGAGGGGAGATTGAGACTGGAGATGAGGAAGAAATTCTTGACAGTAAGGGTGGTGAGACACTGGAACAGGTTGCCCAGGGAGGTTGTGGATGCCCTTTCCCTGGAGGTGTTCAAGGTCAGGTTGGATGAGGCCTTGAGCATCCTGCTCCAGTGGGAAGTGTCCCTGCCCATGGCAGGGAGGTTGGAACTGGATAATCTTTGAAGTCCCTTTCAAACCAAAGCATTCTGTGAATCCCTCAACTGAATGTTCTGTACATTTGCTGACCTGGGCAGTTCCAGAGCTTAACCAAGCTGCTGCTCTTCACTGTGATTGTGTCCTTGTGGGAAGGGGAACACTTTTGTCTCCTTCTCTACCTGAGGTGAACATGACAGACCGCTTTGGACAGATCATGATTGAGAACTTGCAGAGAAGACAGTGTAACCTGGCTGGAGTGGAAGTCTGCAGGTCCTTGGACTCTCAGGTAAAGGGGTGCAGGGCTCTGGGTGGCTTTGATGTTGCACTGAATAAATCCTCTGCCGAATCTGCCTCTGTGTGCACTGCTCAGGAGCAGCAGGCAAAGCAGTTGTGGGTTGGACCCCTCTCCTATCCATCCACTGGTTCTTGTTATTCACAGATTCTCTTGGGTGGGAAGGGACTCTCCAAGGTCACTTGTCCAGCCCCCTGTGCAGTGAGCAGTGACACCTCCAGCTAGAGCAGGCTGCCCAGGGCCACAGTCACTGCTGACAGTCGCTCGACATCCCTGGGTTTAGGTGGCTGTACAAAACGTGCAGCAGATCAGAGCACAGCTCCATCTATGCCCCTAGTTAGCAGCACATGCTTAGAAAGAGTCTAAGAGCCCTTCAAAGAACAGGTCAAGCAGATGGCCTAGAAAATCCCTGGGGAGGAGAAGTGTTGCCTGGTGTTTTTCCTGGAGCCCTCTGAAAACTGCTGCCTGTTCATTTCGCAGCGGGAGCGCTTGCTGCGGAACGGCTGGGAGGCTGCACGTGCCATTGACATGATGAAAGTCTACAGCTCTCTGCCCCAGGCTGATGTCAAAAGGTATCACTGACAGCTTGCTCAAGGCTAAAAGTCATTTTCAGATGCCATTTCCAAGGTAGTTCACCTCAGTATGGAGCATGGGATTCCCTAGTAGGACAGAGAGGAGGCCGGTGAGGTAGAGAGAGGACATCTTGAGTCTGCAGAGCCTTAAAGGTGATGCCATGAGGAACATTAATGACCCAGAGGGTTACTGCTGCCAAGGGTAGACTGGCATTGCTGGGGTTGCATTTGGGTGCCATATAAAGCATCTTGTGACAGCTGGAGAGGGACTTTTGACAAGGGGGTGATAGAATTAGGGGCAATGGCTTTGAGCTGGAAGAGGAGACATTGAGACTGGAGATGAGGAAGAAATTCTTTACAGTGAGGGTGGTGAGACACTGGNAGCCTGTCCTCATAGCAGAGCTGCTGCAGCCCTCTGAGCATCTTTGTGGCCTCCTCTGGACCCGCTCCAACATTTTAATGAGTAACTTGTGCAGAATCTGCATCTGAATTGGCACAAATCTGCTATTAACTACAGGTTGAGGTTAGCTTGGTCACCAGAAGAGATTTAGATTGGATNATATTCTATGAGAAGTGCAGATGAGAGATGCTACAAAGTTTCTGCAGATGTTTTCTGTGAACACCCAGCCTGTACAACACTGAAGCTGAAAAAGGGGAAACATAGAATCATAGAATNAACATGCCACAGGTTGCCTGGGAAGGTCAATGAGGCTCTATCCCTGGAGATCTTCAAGGAGAGGCTGGACATGGCTCTGAGCAACCTGCTGTAGTGGAGGATGTCCCTGCTGACTGCAGGGGAGTTGGACTGGATATCCTTGGAGGTCCCTTCCAACCCAAATAATTCTATAATCCTAAATTTTCCATTGTGAGGGTTTCTCAAAGCATGGGCTGAACAGGTGAGCCTGCAAGCCATAGGTTGTGTAGCTGGGAGTGGTGACAGTGTGGAACATATGGCACTTGTGGAGGAGAGACACAGCTTGTGCTTTCTTTGCTGCATTTTTGACTACCTTAGTTCTGCTCAGCTCCTTCCGCTTGTCCCAATTGCCAAGAAATGGGTTACATAAACTCTGCCTTTCAGTATTGATGAGGCAGAGAATGTTTGCTGCTTAGAAAAAACTTCCCCAAGTCTTCTTCTGCAGCACTGACACAGCTGGCAGTGGAGGATCTCTTGGCCTTCAGCCTCTTTTGATCCTCCTTTTCACATATTGAGCATGGGAAAAAAAATCCTGGAACGGCTCAGGTTGGAAAGGACCTCAGAGCTCATCTGCTCCAACCTCCCCACCATGGCAGGGTCACCTCAACCAGAATCAGCTGCTCAAGACCTCATCCACCCTGGCCTTGAACTCCATCAGGGAGGAGGCATCCACAACCTCCCTGGGCAGTCTGTTCCAGAGTCTCACCATCCTCATACTGAAGAGCTTCTTCCTCAGATCCAGTCTAACCCTGCTCTCCCTCAGATTCAGACCACTCCCACTTGCCCTGTCTCCAGACACCCTCATGAAGTGTCCCTCTGCAGCCTTCCTGTAGGCTCCCTTCAGGTACTGGAAGGCAGTTCTAAGGTCCCCCTGGAGTCTTCTCCAGGATGAACAGCTCCAGCTCCCTCACCCTGTCCTTACAGCAGAGTTGCTCCAGCCCTTGGATCATCTTTGTGGCCTCCTCTGGACTCTCTCCATCAGCTCTGTGTCCTCCTTATGCTGCGGACACCAGAGCTGGACACAGTATTGCTCACCAGAGCACAGAGAAGGAAATCACCACTGATGTCCAAGTACTTTGGAGTGAGAGAGAGGAATGTGCCAGGTTAAACATCTGAAAGCAAGCACAGCTTGGGAGGAGTTCTCCCATTTGTCAGGTGGGAGACATTCAAAGGCCTTGCTTTAAGAATCTTAGGTAGGAACTATTTAGGCAAAAAAAAAAGCAGCTTAAATCTTCTGTACCATTTGGTTTGGTTTGTGCTTTAGCATGAGCTCATGAGGGGGAGTTAAGAGCTTCATTGGTGTACCCAGCACTCTTCCAAGACATCACATGGACTTCTTGTCATTGTCTGGAGAAAATGCTCTCTGCAGCTCTTCACTTCAGTCCTTTGGTGGAGCAAAATCTGCTTCCCTTGGGCTGTGCTCTGGGCTCTTCTTAAACCCAGCAGGACCAGATAAATGCGGTTTGCGGTTCACAGAGACAGAGAATGCTTTGGGTTGGAAGAGACCCCAAAGATCATCCAGTTCTAGCCCCCTGCCATGGGCAGGGACGCCTCCCACTAGCCCAGACTGCTCAAGGCCTCATCCAACCTGGCCTTGGAACATCTCCAGGGAGGGGACAGCCACAGCCTCCCTGGGCAAACTGTTCCAGTGTCTCCCTACCCTGACTGGAAGAAATTTCTTCTTGTTCTCCAGGTTCAATCTAGATCAGAGGGGTTGGAAGGGAAATACTAGTATTTGTGAGAAGTTGCAGAGATCAGTCTTGGAACAGGAAATTCCAGAGATGAGAAGCTGGAAACATCTTGTGGGTCAGTTGTTACATACATGGACAACAAAGGCTAGGAGTGCTGGTGGCATCTTCCTTATGGACCTGCATTAATTTCCTGGGAGGTTAACTGCTTTATGGCCACAGTTAGCACTTTGGGGGAGTGAGAAGAGCAGGTTAAAAACTGTGCTGAGACTGCAGCCTGACTCACAGTTTGTGTTTTGTTCCTGCAGAATAGAAGGACTTGAATTCCTCGATGAAAAGGAGCTGTTTGAGCAACTAATGCAGCACTACTGCATCTGCTGGGCTTCCAAGGACAGCAGCAATCTGGGTGAGGTTCTCCAACCTGTCCTGAAATTGTGCCAGGGGAGGAGATGAGGGAAAATTTCTGTCCTGTAAGAGAGGTCAGGCATTGGAACAGGCTGCCCAGGAAGGCGGTGGAGTCACCATCCCTTGAGGTGTTTGAGACCTGTGGAACACTGCAACAGGTTTCCCTGGGAGGTGGTTGAGACCACATCTCTGGAGATCTTCAAGGTGAGGCTGGACAAGGCTGTGAGCAACCTGCTCTAGTGGAGGATGTCCCTGCTGGCTGCAGGGAGTTGGACTGGGTGAGCTTTGGAGCTCCCTTCCAACCCAGCCTGTTCTGTGATGTGGCACATGGTTTAGTGGCCATGGCAGTGGTGGGTCAACACTTGGACCTGATGATCTTGGAGGTCTTTTCCAAACACAACCAATTCTATGATTCTATGATCTAGGAGGTGAACCTCACCTTGAAACCTTGTGTGGAAAGGCTGTGCCTTGTCCACAGCAGCTGTCTGACAGAGTTATGGTGTCACAGGAGTGGGGTCTGCTGCTCTCTCACCACCTCCCAGGTAGTGCCTTGTGGCTGTTTCTCCCTGAAGGGTTTGTGTAGGCATCTAACTGCCCAGCAGGAAGTTTGTCCAGTACAGGGGAGTTAGAATTTCTGCTGAAAGATGCCTTATGGGTTACTTTAAATAACTGCCTGCCTTCTACTATCACTGCTAATTGAAAGGTTTACAAATCACATGCATGTGAAGTGCCATATGGGCACACAGGAGATGGAATCACAGTGTCCTGACAACACAAAAATAAACCCCTCTTACTTAGCCCAGCCTTCTTCTGCTCTGTCCCCATTTACATCCATCAGAGGCTTCAGTTTTCCACTCTGCTTTCTCCTTGGAGGGGGAGAAGAAAAAGACCCTCTGAACTCAACTCTTTGAAATGCTCCTTTTATTCTTTTTAAAGTCTCTCCTGGAGTGGAATCTCTTTGAAACAAAGAGGCTTGATTTATGCTCTGTGGAGCATTCTGTACCTCGTTGCTGCTTGGGAAGTAGTGGAATGCAGAGAGTTGTGTTTTGGGTGCAGGATGGGTGTTTGTAGCCCTTTTCTGTCCAAATGAGGAAGCCTGCTCCTGCAGATACACTTCAGCTCTGCTTGCTTTGCACCTTCAGGAAGCAGCCTCTCCAGAGGACTGCTTGCCCTGCCGATCTCTGTCTTTTTCCTCCCTTTCTTCTCTCTCCTTTCCTTGCTCCTGACAGGGTAGCACTCAAGAAGAAAATGTATTTGCTGTTCCTTACAAAGTGTGAGTAGGTGTGGTCTCTGCTGAAGCTGTGCAGCCAGAGTAGCTACACCTGGTGAAACTTAGATCTTCAATGCCTTGCCGTGACAGAGGTCCCACAGTCCCAGCATGGTGGGGATGGAAGTGCCCTCTGGAGATCACCCAGTCCAAGCCCCCTGCTCAAGCAGGGGCACCCACAGCAGCTTGCCCAGCATCACAATGGCCAGGTGGGGTTCGAATCTCTCCAGACAAGGAGACTCCACAACCTCTCTGGGCAGCCTGCTCCAGGGCTCTGCACCCTCACACCAAAGAAGTTCCTCCTCATGTTGAGGTGGAATCTCCTGGGTTTCAGCTTACACCTGTTCTTCCTTATCCTATTACTGGTGCTGGCTTGTGTCTGCAGACCCCAATTCTACAGCTGTGACAGTTTGGAGCAGCAGATTCTGCAGTTGATTTCTTAGGGCTGAAAATTGCTGGCTGTAATCTAGAACTGATTTCTAGAGGAGCTGAGGCCAAAATGTTCCCCTGTTGCCAGCAGCTGTTGTTCCTGGGATATCCAGTGTTGTTCTTTGCTCTGACCAGAGAAGCATTTGGAACAATTTGGGTACTGAGGCTGTGCTATGCAGCATCTCTTAGAAGTGAAACAAATCTCAAAGGAGATAATCAAGTGTTTGTGTACAGCTATGCCTTCATCTAAAGCAGTTTTCTCTATCCTGTGTGAATTTGCTGCCCTCATTATTGGTGTTCTCCACAGCCTTCTCTTTGTCATTTCAGAGGCAGACCCTTAGGTGCAGCAGCATCCTCTGTGCTGTTCCTTCTGCCAGGAATGACTTCATCTCTCCTCCAGATTGGCTTATTTAAAATAATTCCTTCTCTGGAGACTTTCAAAACCCACCTGGTTGTGTTCTGTGTGGCTTGCCCTAGGTGATCCTGTTGTGACAAAGGTGCTTGGACTCCTGTGTTCTCCAGGAGTCACTTCCAGCCCTTTACATGCTGCAATTCTGTGAATTGCTGATCACAATCAAACAAAAGGTTAAAAGAAGATCATAGAATGGTAAGGTTGGAAGGGACCTCAAGGATCATCTAGTTCCAACCCCCTGCCATAGGCAGGGACACCTCCCACTAGTAGAGGTCACTCAAGGCCTCATCCAACCTGGCCTTGACATCAACCTCTTTCCCCTTTTCTTCTCACCCAATCCTTTACATTTATGTTTAAACAACAAATAGCTCTCAGAGCCACCTTCTTAACTGTCCTAGCAACATTGGGGGGCACGTGGTACCAGAATGAACACTTTTTGTTTCTCCTCCCCATCCCTTTTCCCTCTCAAACAGGTCTTGCAAACATCACATTCTGATGAGTGTGCTGGAGGTTAAGCCCTGGACCCAGAAGCCTTCTGCTTGAGCCAGGATCACAGTGATGGGACTTTGCATGTACCAACCTCAGCCTGTGCATCTGGCTGAGCAGTGCCAGCTCAGAACATGACAGGATGCTGCTGATGTCGACTCTTCTGGTGGCTTTTGGTATTTCAGTGACCCTTTTTTTGCCCATTGTGAGACGCTGGCACGAGGCAGGTGCCCAGATATGCAATGATGGACTTGGCTGAGGTGTTAGTAACTCCTGATCAGAAGCTTGCCTGCCTTAGTTTAAAACTAAGAGTAAAGTGTTCTTGGCTTGTCTGATTTCCCTCTGTTGTCTCCTTGTGGATATGTAAAATGTCTTTGTGGCAGGAAGCTGGGGAGCTGCACTGCTGGGGTGTCCTGCACTGCTGGGGTGTCCTGCACTGCACACAGCTGATTGCGAAGGTTAACTCTGTTCATCCCCAGGTCAGATTTCATTCTGTCCAGTGCCACCACTTTGGCTTTCTCCAGGCTTTACTGTTGGTACCAGGCTGTCACTGTATGAGGTTGGGGAAGGGTGAAAGGGGGAGGGGGAGCAACGTTGAGTCAGGTAAAAGGAACTGGAGGATGTTGAAGTGGACTTCAGTGAACTGGGGAGGACTTAGCTTGGCAGGTCAGCACTGGGATGCTGAAGGTAAGAGAAGAATTAACCTCAATTTGCACTGCTTCTGGTAGGATCTTTACACCAGTTTCTCATTTTTCTTTCTTTCCCCTTAAAAGAAACAAAACCCCAATGGAAGTCCTTGCCCTGGTGTTTGGAATTGAATCTTGCAACCTTCCTATCAGAAAAATAATAAATGTTTATTAGTATTTATAGCTGGCCTGTGTCTCACTCATTGGGAATTACCTCTTCAGAGCTGCTTTAGTGACCACCTTTTGATTTCCTTCTCAGTGAGATTTTTTGCAGCAGTTACAAGCTTGCAACCCTGAAGGCCAATGGAGAGAGGTGATTCTGCCCCTCTGCTCTGCTCTGCTGGGACCTCAGCTGAAATGCTGTGTCCAGCTCTGGAGCCCTCAACACAGGAGTGACATGGACCTGATGGAGCAGGTCCAGAGGAGGCCATGAAGATGATTAGGGGGTTGGAGAGTGTCTGCTGTGAGGACAGGCTGAGGGACCTGGAGTTGTTCAGCCTGGAGAAGAGAAGGCTCCAGGCAGACCTCAGAGCAGCCTTTCAGTACCTGAAGGGGGCTACAAGAGGGCTGCAGAGGGACTGTTTGCAAAGGCCTGCAGTGACAGGATGAGGGTAGTGGTTTGAAATCAGAGCAGATTCAGATGGGATGTGAAGAATCAGATCTGCTCCTGAGAGTGCTGGAACACTGCAACAGGTTGCCCAGGGAGGTAGTTGGGGCCCCATGCCTGGAGACCTTCATAGTGAGTCTGGAGAAGGCTGTGAGCAACCTACTCTAGTGCAGGATGTCCCTGCTGACTGCAGGGGGTTGGGCTGATGCCCTTTGGAGATTCCTTCCAACCCATTCTATGATAAGCAATCATTTCCCTCCTGTCTGTGACTTTCTGTGCTGTAAAAACACCTGGCTTTAGGAATGGTTGACATTGGCTAGGACTGGAGATGGAGGGAAGGAGTTTACTGAGATATCAGAACAAAGGAAAACAGTTCTTAGAAGTGATTTCAGTCATCACTTAGAGGAAGAGAAGGAATAAAAAGAAATGACCTTCCCTTGCCTGCCTGCCTCTCCATCACTGAGTTTAGTCACTGGTAGCCACAAGCCACCCACAGTTAAGTTTCTGTCAAGCTAATTTCCTAAACTGGGCACAGAAATGCAGGGTTTGGTTAACTCTCTGCTCAGTCTTTGCAGAGTGTCCACAGAAACCCTTTGCCCCCAAAGGGAAGGGCTGGGCTGTGTGTGGAAGGAACTTCCAACCTTTGCTTTCTAGATAAGAACATCAATGGTATGCTTGTGCCTGCACATCTGAGATGCTTGGGCTGATCTGGGCCCCACTTCTACTAACAGCAGCTCTAGGAGAAAGGACCTGGGAGTCCTGGTGGACAACAGGATGCCCATGAGCCAGAATCCTGTCCTCGTGGCCAAGAAGGCCAATGGCATCCTGGGGTGCATCAAGAAGAAGAGTGTGGCCAGCAGGTCAAGGGAAGTTCTTTCTGCTCTGGAGAGACCACATCTGGAGTACTGGGTCCAGTTCTGGGCTGCCCAGTTCAAGGACAGTCCCCATCCCTAGAGGGATTGAAAGGACATGGAGATGTGGTGCTGAGGCCTATGGCTTAGCAGCAGGCTCAGTGGTGTTGGGTTAATGGTTGGACTTGGTGGTCTTAAAGATCTTTTCCAGCCTAACTGATTCCATTAAATGTTTTACTTCTGCCTTCAGAGTGGCACTTGGGGAAGGTGGCTGACCTAGGACCTGTGGTACCAGCTGGGCCTGTGTTTGAGACTCCTTTTGCTTCAGGTGGGCTGGGATACTGGCTCTGGATGAGGTTTTTAATCAGGAGAGCTGGTGGGGGTTTGGGAACAGGTTTCTCCCTGCCCTGTCCTCACAGTCTGCATGAGCCCTGTTGCAGAGATGTTCCCATCCTCTGGAAACAAACCACCTTCAATCCACATCCCTCTGGAGGAGCCTGTTGGAACAAAGAGTGGGGAGGGCTGAGTTGGCTCTCACCTCCCAGTCTCATCATGTACCTGGCTGTCCTTGGATCTCTAAGCTCTCAGAATTGGCATTCCAGGCTGTACAGTGCCCAGCTCCTCCTCACTTGTGTGTTCACATGGATGCAGTTTTAACCCCCAGGATTTACAGAGTAAGAACTTATTAATGGATGACTAAATTCTCAGTACTGGAGACTCCCTGGTATGACTTTAACATCATATCTGGTTCCACCTGCAGTGCTCTTTGATATTCTGCTCCTTGATCTCTGTCTACAAACACCTCTGATCTGACCTGCTGATGTTAGCATTGCCTGTTCTGGCTGCTGCACAGGGCTGAGAGGTGGTGTCCACATTCAAACACCTTCTTTGGACTTAACCTGCCCAGAGGCTCTGAAGGAGCTGAGTCAAAGGTGCTGTGGTGTGAAGATGTGAGAAAGGAGACAATGTGCAGTGTCACAGAGCTGCTCAGAGCTACCTCTGGCAGATTTCCTGACAGTTCATAGCTCTGTTAGGGAGCATCAGAGATTGCAAACACAACAAACCCCCCAAAAGCCCTCAACAAACACCTTCTGCTCTGCAGGAGGCCCCTTATGCAGTGACTCATGCCTCCTCTGTGGCAAACACAGCCCTGCTGATCTGCTCTGAATAAAACCGGGAGCAGAGCAGCCCCACCTCTACTATCCACTTCATTTTGGAAAGACCCCCGGGGAGCATGTTCTTGGGAGCCCAGCTGAGGTCCAATCTGCTCTGAAACAAAGAAATCTCTTCTCTTTGAACTGGTCAACATCCAAGATGCAACCACTGAGCTGTTGCATTTTTCATATGCAGGGACTTTGAAAGCATCTCACTCCAGGAGATGGTCCTGTGCTGGTCCTCTGCTCTGCCAGTCAGGCTTTTTTTATCATCTTCTTTGTCACAGTTTAATCCTCTCTGTGCTTGGAAATTATGTCTGCTAGCATGAGACAGATCTTGGTGGAATTTCTGCTCATCAGTTTCTATTTTAGATTCCTTTATAATGTGTTATCTGAAAAGAATGTGGTAGAGGAGCAGAACTGGTACAGAGAGATGAGAGGCATGATGGAGAGACATGAGAAGACCTTACAGCAGCCTGCCAGAACCTAAGGAAGGATTACAAGGAGGCTGGAAAAGGACTTTCTACAAGGGAATGTAGTGATAGGACAATGGGTGGTGATTTCAGCCTCGAAGAGGGCAGATGTAGATCACATGGAAGGAACAAATTCATTGGGAGGGTAGTGAGATGATGCAGGCTGCCCAGAGAGGTGGGAGATGCCTCAAGTCTGGACACGTTGCAGCTCAGGGACTGTGAGCAACCTGCTCCAGGTGCAGATGTCCTTGCTGACTGCAGGGGGCTTGGACTGGATGAGCTTTAAAGGTCCCTTCCAACCCAACCCGGTCTGGGATTCTGCCTACCCTGTCCTCTTCATCTAGGTGACTGATTCCCATCTGCAGCTGTTCAGCTGCTGGCATCCAGCTCACAGGAGGAGAGTCAGTGCTGCAAGAGCTCCTCAAGACTCTTCTAGCTCAGCTCCCAACAATGGTGAAGAAAAGTAGGTCACCTTGTGCTTCAGGGGTGTAGGGGATCAAAGGCACTGGAGATACCTCTGGAGCTGGGGGCAGGCCGGGTGTGGGCAGCCCAGCTCCCATGATTAACAAAAGCAAACACATCTGTCACCTCTGCAGGCAATGTTTGGGTTGAGAGAGTGCCTGCTGCTGCTGAAGCAGCTCTGCTGAACTGGGAAAGGCTGAGAAACATCTCCTGGCCAGCAGAAGTGGGTTTTGCCCTCTGCTTCTTGGTGTGACTGTCTCAGCAGAGCCTCCCCTGGGCTGCATGGTGAATCTCTGCCTCTCTTCTGCTCCCAGCCCAGCCTTGCCTGGCTGATTGGGGCTGACAGCACAATGAAATTCATCACAGACTGGTTTAGGTAGGAAGGGACCTTTAAAGGTCATCTAGTCCAACACCCTTGCAGTCAGCATCTGCTACTGGAGCCCCACACAACCTCATCCACCACCTCTCTGGGCAGCCTGGGGCAGTGTCTCACCACCCTCCCAGTGAAGAATTTCTTCCTTACATCTGATCCAAATCTGCCCTCTTCCCCTTTGAAGCCTTCAGCCCTTATCCTATCACAACATCTCTGCCTCTCTTCTGCTACCAGCCCAGCCTTGCCTGGCTGACTGGGACTGACAGCACAACAAAATAATCTCTGGTTTGTTTAGAAGGGAAAAAAAAAACTAAAAATCCTTTAATCCTGGGTGAGCCACAAGGCAAAAGTCTCCTGCTTTGGCCCAACTAGCAGCTGTGGTGCCTCTCTGCAACCTCCTGTCCTGCTGGCAGCTCCTCTGATACTGAAAGGGCTTCCCCCATCCCTGCCTCCAGGAGCTGGTGTCTGTGGTGCAGTCACTGCTCACAGTTCTTGGCACTGGCTGAAGAGCCTCAGAACCCACAGGAAGGCTGGGAAGGGACTGTTTAGAAGGGCCTGATGTGATGGGATGAGAGGCAATGGTTTGAAACTGGAGCAGGGCAGATTTAGGTTGGACATCAGGAGGAAGCTCTGCACAGTGAGGGTGGTGAGACACTGGCACAGGCTGCCCAGGGGTGTGGTTGAGGCCCCATCCTGGACACATTCAAGATCAGATTTGATGTGTCCCTGGGCAGCCTGCTGTAGTCAGAGGTGTCCCTGCTGAGTGCAGGGGGGTTGGAAAAGATGAGCTTTGAGGGTCCAGGCCACTGCAGTCTGTGATTCTGCTCTGTAACCTTGAGTCTCCCCACACTGTGCCCTTTCAGACTCCCACAGCCTGGACTCCAGTCGATATTCCATAGTGGGAGCAGATCTCCGCTTCCCCTCAGATCTGGAGGACAAGCTAAAGAAACACAACCTGGATGTGCAGTAAGACTCATTTGATTTTGCTTGGGTTTAATTGTTTCTGTGTTGAGGGCTGGTGGAGGGGTGGTGGTGAGAGTGGAGTCAGGCATGGGCAGGCACAAGACTGTCCTCCGCCACTGGAACATCTCCTGTTGGTCTTGAATTTAGCTCTGGTGCTCTGTGTCAGAGCCAGAGCTGGGTCATTCTGCTGAGGATCACCTGAAAGTACTTGAACCAGTTTCCTCTTTCCTTCTGCATCTAGTTTCTGTGCCTCTGAATGTGACAGCAGCAGGAGGCTTGATGTCATCAATAGGAAAAGTTCTCCTGCAAGCCTCCTGTGGTGAAGAGCCTCTGATGTTCTTCCTCCCTGTATTGCTAATGGGCTGTGGAGCACCTGAAAAGCTGAAGAGGTTTAGGCTGGACATGAGGAAAAATTTTTTTGCTGCAGGAGTGGTCAGAGATTGGAACAGGCTGCCCAGGGAGGTGGTGGAGTCCTCGTCCCTGAAGAGGTTCAAGAAACCTGCGGCCATGGCACCTGGGGACATGGTTAAGTGGCCATGGTGGTGTTGGGTTGATGACTGGACTGGATGATCTTAGAGGTCTGTTCCAACCCAAACAATGATTCTGCCAAGGAATGTGGGTAACAGGGAGGGGCAGCCAGAGAAGCTGCTTGTGGTCAGAGCTACTGCTCTGGGTGCTGCCAATCCTCTTTGTTCTCCCAGTGCCAGTGGCTGTGAAGCTTTTGCTGGAGCAGGATGCTGAGCCCAGTTGTCATGGCAAACCCAGAGAGTTGGAGCTCGTGGGCCCTGCCTGCCTTTGAGGTGTCTGTCACCAATTGTTCCTGACAGGTACAAGAAAATCCTCATATCTGCTCCATGCTGAGTCCTGAGGGTTGATCCTCACTCCGTCCAAGCTTCAGCCACCACTTAGGAGATTACACTTTGCTGTGCCTGTGTTCCACCCCTCTTGAGCATCTTAAAAGGTGGGTAAGAGAAGCCTCCTCCTACAGAATTAAATTGAGTTCCTTGCAGGGATTATCCAGCTTGGGGAGGCAGTGAAAGGCAGCTGTCAGCTCAGCACGGGGTGTTCCCAGCTTCTCTGCAGGCACCAGGTCCTCAGTTGGTGCTTACAAGGTTTGTCAGGTCTCTGTGCTGCAGGGGCATTTGGAAAGGAGGGGCACAGGGAAAGGAGGGGCACCTCCAGGAGGAAAGGGCCTCAGATTGCACCAGGGGAGGTTTAGGTTGGATGTTAGAAGAAACTTCTTCACTGCAAGGGTTCTCAAACACTGGAACAGGCTGCCCAGGGAGTGGTCAAATCCCATCTCTGGGGTGGTTTCAAAGAGGCAGAGATGTGGTGCTGAGGGCCATGGTTTAGCACCAGCCCCTTCAGAGTTAGGGAATGGTTGGACTGAGTGATCCTGAAGGGCTTTTCCAAGCAAAGTGATTCCACAAGACATGGACCTTGAGGATGGAATGTGTCAGAGGTTGGCCTGACAGGACACCTGTGAGGAGCCCAGCGCCAGGCAAGCACAGGACAGGTGCCCATGAGTGTGCTGTGTGGCAGCAGGAACATCCCTCTCTGAGAGCTTGCTGGATTTGGATATGAAATAACAGCATTAAGGGCTGAGGGTGGCTTCATCCCACTGCTGCTTTTCCCTTCTCAAAACCCAGTCTGTGCATGCAGAGCTGACCCAAATCTGTCCCTGTTTTCCAACAGACAAGGCTTAAGCCTGCCTGAAGAACCCTTGGAAATTTCCATCTGCTCTCCAACGTTCCAGTAGCAGTTGGGAGGAAGCCTCTGATGCAAGGTAGGGTCTATAAATGGGCAGAGGTCACCTAACCTGTGTCACTGCTAGGAGCTGCAAAGAATTCTGCAGCTTCTCATTTAGTACCATGGGGTAATCATGAAGGCTATCAGTCCCCAGGGCAAACACTGTAAAGATAAGGCAGTGTCAAAGGAGTTGCATTTGCCTTCTTTATGGCCTCCTGAAAGAGCTGACCATGGGGACTGGGTCTTTCCTCACAGCAGCACCAAAATACCTTCTGCATAACTTCTGTAGATGTGCAGCTGGAAATCTGAGCTATAAAATGTACCAACACTGTTCCAAAAGAGAATCCATGGAACTCCAGCATGGTGGGGATGAAAGGCACCTCTAGAGCTCATCCAGTCCAACTCCTCCTGCTCAAGCAGGGGCACCCACAGCAGCTTGCCCAGGATCACAATGCCCAGCTGGGTTTGGAAGCTCTCCAGACAAGGAGACTCCACAACCTCTTTGGGCAGCCTGCTCCAGGGCTCCAGCACCCTCACACCAAACAAGTTTGTCCTCCTGTTCAGGTGGAACCTCCTGAGTTCCAGTCTGTGCCTGATTCCCCTTGTCCTGTCCCTGGGCACCACTGACAAGAGTCTGTGCCCATCCTCTTACCCTCCAGCCCTTAGCTCTTGCTGAGCATTGTTCAGATCTCCTCTGGGGCTGCTCTTCTGCAGGCTCAGCAGCCCCAGGGCTCTCAACCTTTCCTCCTCACAGAGATGCTCCAGGCCCCTCAGCATCTTTGTAACCTCTGCTGAACTCTCTCCAGTAGTTCCCTTCTCTTCTTGAACTGGGGTGCCCAGAACCAAAGCCAGGACCTCACTAAGGCAGAGCAGAGGAGAAGGAGAACCTCCTAGGACCTGCTGGCCACGCTCTTCCTCATCCCCCCCAGGTACCCACATTCACTCAAGTCCTGCACTGAAGCATTGTTAAACTCTAATGACACTTGAGGAAGTCTTTCAGAGTCCTGTTTACTCCTTGTCTGGGCCTGGGGGCTGCGGGTGGGATGGTTCACACTTTTCCCATGGAAGGTTGCAGATCTGCAGGCAGCAGCAGGATGGAACAGTGAGGGCTGGATGAAGCCAGGGACTTCTGGCTTTTCTGCCCATGGAGGTGGAGATGGGAAATGCTCTCTGTGGTTCCCAAAAAGGATCTTTGAAAGCTGCTGCTTGCTTTGTGCCACCATTTCCTGTTCTAGTTGACACAGTTGCTGTTGTCACTTATTTAACGAACGGGTGCAAGCACAAACAAGGACAAAAATATGTGACTGCTAATAGGAACAGATTTCTCTGTTCCCATCCCCACATCTTTCCCCACCAGCAGAGTTTTCCTCAAGCTTGTTGGGCAGGCCTTGGTGCCAAGAATTTCATCTCATCCCTGAGGGGCCAGGGGTACTGAGAGCAGGGTGGGTTTCTTTGCCTCACACTGGTGTCTCTGAAGAACTGGCAGGTGCTGGAGAAGTCTCATAAGAGTGCTAGATTAAATGAGTTGAAGCTCAAGGAGGGGAGATTTGGACTGGAGATGAGGAAGAAATTGTTGACAGTGAGAGTGCAGAGACACTGGAAGAGGTTACCCAGAGAGGTCTTACATGCTCCCTCCCTGGAGGTGTTCAAGGCCAGGCTGGATGAAGCCTTGAGCAACCTGGGCTAGCAGGAGGTGTCCCTGCTCATGGCAGGAGGTTGGAACGGGGTGATCTGTAAGATCCCTTCCATCCCAGCCCATTCTGTGAACCTGTGAGGTGAAGCTGCAACTGGGTCTGCAGCAGTCACTTAGGAGGTGTCAGGAGACTGTGTTCTGCTCAGGAGTTGTGAGTGCAGGGAAGCCACAGCTCAGGGCAAGCAGAAATGAAATCCAGCTCCACCTCTGCCACTTCTGAGGATAAAGATAGATCATGTACTGCTGTAAACCTTTTCAAGGCAGCTTGGATAGGGCTTGGAGCAACCTGGTCTAGTGGAAGATGTCCACTGCCCTGTAGTAAAGGGGTTGGAACTAAATGATCTTTAAGGTCCCTTCCAACCCAAACCATTCTATGACTTCATGGCAGAGTCCAGGCAGCCACAACCATGCTGAGATGATGCTGTCCCCTTCAGGCCTTGCTGCACCCCTCAGTCTGCAGTTCCTTGCTTGGACCCTGCTCATCTCATCTTGCTGCAGTGTGACTTCTGGCCACGCTGGCCAAGCTGTGTGCCCTTGTCTTGATGCTGTTCTGGCACTTGTGAGTGCAGCACAGCTGGAAAGTGGAGATAACTCCTTGGTGGCCACTTTGTGTTTTGCGCACCTGCCCTCCCATGCTGCCAGGGCCTGCTCTGCCCCATGGCTGGCTTAGTTTGGCAATGAGCCAAGTGATGCCTTGGCCTCATTTTGTCCATCAGGGTGTTCCAGTAGGGCTTAGGAGAGCACTTTGTGTGCTGAAATTGTCATTGTTTTGCAGCTTGGATTTGCCCCTGGTTCTGAGGTTAGCTTGAATCACTGCCAGGGGGGTGGTGTTTGCCTTTGTAGCCATCCTCACAGCCAGGCAGTGCTTGGAGAACAGAAACAGGAATGCAGGGGCAAAGGCAAGAAGCTGGCAGCTGAGCTCTTTGTTAGTGGCACATCAATGTGACAGTGCTAAAAGCCCATTTCCTCTTCCCTGATCCTCCAGATCAGAGCAGTGGTTTTCCAGTGCTGACATCTCCCAACTGCTTTCCTCCAGGTATTTTCCACCAGTCCAATGCAGCAGACATGGAATGCCCAGGCAGTGCTGCCTGCCTCTTGGCTGGAGCTCCTACCTCTGGGAGAAGAAGCTCATAGAGCTGTTTGGGCTGGAAGAGACCTTTGAGACCATCAAGTCCAACCATCAACCCAACACCACCATGGCCACTAAACCACAGTGCCCAAGTCCCATGGCCACAGGTTTCTTGAACCCCTCCAGGGATGGTGACTCCACCACGTCCCTGGGCAGCCTGTTCCAATGCCTGGCAAGATCCCTCAAGATGTCCCTTGGGTTTTGCTGTTTCAGCCCTGTGCTCAGCAGTAACTAATGCTGTGTTGCCTGGACATGGGGCATTTCCTCTGGAAGGCTCAGGCAAACAGCCCTGCTCCTCAGCAGCCATGGTAAATGTTTACAAGCCAAGGACACAAGGTTAATCTTCACTTCTGGGCTCTGACCTTCCAGCACTCTGAAGCCATCACTCCACTGGGTGACATCTGCAGCAGCCTGTGGCACGGTGGCATCACGGTCATAGAATCATAGAGTTGTTTAGGTTGGAGAAGCCCTTTAAGATCACCGAGTCCAACCATCAACCCAACACCACCATGGCCACTACACCATGTCCCCAGGTGCCATGGCCATGTTTTTTGAACAGCTCCAGCAATGGGGACTCCACCACCTCCCTGGGCAGCCTGTTCCAGTCCCTGAGCACTCTTGCAGCAAAGAAATTTTTCCTCATCTCCAACCTAAACCTGCCCTGGCACAATTTCAGGACATTTCCTCTCCTTCTATCACCTGATACCAGGGAGAAGAGACCAACTCCCACCTCACTGCAACCTCCTGTCAAGGAGCTGTAGGGAGCAATGAGTTCTCCCCTCAGCCTCCTCTTCTCCAGGCTGAACAACCCCAGTTCCCTCAGCTGCTCCTCACCAGCCCTGTTCTCCAGAACCTTCCTCAGCTTCATTGCCCCTCTCTGGACCAGCTCCAGCCCCTCAATGTCCTTCTTGGAGCGAGGAGCCCAAAACTGAACCCAGACTCGAGGTGCAGCCTTGCCAGTGGCCAGAACAAGGCACCATCACTTCCCTACTCCTGCTGGCCACAGATCAGACATGAATTTAGGGGGAAAACCAAGTCATAATTTAGGCTTTGTGTGTGATCCATGGATGGTACTGCAGGGTAGAGTCAAATCACAAGAGGTTTTCGTGAGGAGCTGTGTGCAGCAATGATGTCTCCCCTCAGCCTTCTCTTCTCCAGACTGAACCACCCCAGGTCCCTCAGCAGTGTCCCTGCTCCAAGCACGTGGCTTCAGTGTCTGGAAGGGGCTGGTTTGCTGCCTCTGGCTCCTGGGGCTGGTTCATGCTGCTGGTGTTTTGGAGCAGCTCAAGCATCTCCTGGTGCACTGCTGCCGTGCCAGCATTGTTGGGAGCTGCTGGAAAGAGGCACCAGATGGAACCTGAGCACCTCACAGGAATCTCTCATCATAAAGGTCCTGAAATCTGAGGTCCTTTGGCCCCAGCTAAAATGCCTGCCGGTGAGACCCTCACCTGGTTGTGCTGGGAGGTGGTGATGATCTCCCTGTTGGAAGCTGGCTCCAGGTGACTGTGCCTGGGGAGCTGACAAGATTGAACCAGGTCTTTTCCACAGGTCCCTGAGGGAATTCAAAGAGAAGCCCCAAAGACCAGCCGACCCCACCACTCACACTCCACATTCCAGTGATCTCTATCACCTGGTGCCAAGACCCTTTGTGTGCAGGGAACAACCTCCAGGGGTTGAAACAAGAGTTGGCAGAGGCTCACTTAGAAGTTCCTGACCTGGAATTCTCTTGTAGCCTGACCCTTGTCTGCCATGTGGCCAGCAACAGCCTTCCCTGAGACAGGCAAGTGGAAATTTCCTTCCCATCCCCAGTGCCTTGCGAAAACATCATAAAACATCTTCAGCCTTGCTTAGGAGAGGTAAAGGAGAGGAATAATCTGGGAGCCCCAATCCTTAATCAGCCACCACAAACATGGGAGGCTGCAGGAGATTGCTCAAGGAGGTGAAATGCCACCGAGCTCATCTCCTGAGGGGTCCCCAGCAGGGCAGCAGATGTCACCTGTAGCCTGCACCGAGCAGAGCCCACGTTTGCAGCACCAGAGCTGTTTCTGCTGTGCCCATGGCTGTGTGGTGGTGCCCACCATCCCCTGCCAGGCTGCAGCTTCCTGGCTGTCCCCACCCTTACCTGTTGACTGCAGCTCCATGGCTTGAATGTGCTGATCCCCTGAGGGGTGGGGGGTTGGGGAGGTTTTAAGTGTTCGATCAATGTCAGCTCTCACAGTGCTAGTGGATCCCTTGGAACCCTCACAGCAATCCCAGCACGATGAGGGTTGGAAGGGCCCTCTGGAGATCATCCAGTCCTAGCCCCCTGCTCAAGCAGGGGCACCCACAGCAGCTTGCCCAGGATCACAATGCCCAGCTGGGGTTGGAAGCTCTCCAGACAAGGAGACACCACAACCTCTTTGGGCAGCCTGCTCCAGGGCTCCAGCACCCTCATACCAAACAAGTTTGTCCTCCTGTTCAAGTGGAACCTCCTGGGTCCCAGTTTGTGCCCACTGCCCTGTGCCCTGTCCCTGGGCACCACTGACAAGAGTCTGTGCCCATCCTTTCCCCCCCCCAGCCTTTAGCTGTTGATCAGCATTGAGAGTAATGAAAGAGGCATATGGGCTGTGCTTTAGGAGCTCTGGGCAGAACTTGGGGTGAGGCTTAGAGGGACTGGCTCTGCCTGTGTTTCCAGCAGGCTCCTCCAGTAACTTGAGGGAAATCTGTCACTTCAGCAGCAATTTTGGATCTGGTGGAAGAGTTTTGGTGATGGGTAAGGCTGTCCAGAGAGGTTGTGAAGTGTCCTCTGTAGAGCTTCCAACCTCACCTGGCCATTGTGATTCCTGGGCAAGGTGCTGTGGGTGTCCCTGCTTTAGCAGAGAGGCTGGACTGGATAATCTCCAGAGGTCCCTTCCAACCTCTCCATGTTGGGATTCTGTTTTAACCCCCTTTAGACATTACTGATGTGACACAAATGAAACCCCAGGTATTTGCCATGACCCAAAGTACCAACATCTATCAGGTTTTGGAGGAGCTGTCTGCTCTCCACACCTGACCCTGGATGAACACTGCTCTAAGCATTGGAACAGGCTGCCCAGGCAGGTAGTGAAGCCACCATCCCTGGAGGTGTTCAGGAAATGTGTGGCCATGGCACTTAGGGACATGGTTTAATGGTCATGGTGGTGTTGGGCTGATGATTTGACTCAGTGATCTTAGAGGTCTCTTCCAACCTTAATGATTCTATGATCCTAAGCATTGGGTTGGCCCCCCAAAGGCTTCATTTTGCCTCCTGCTTTGTCAGCACTGTGCCCCTGGACACCCTTTCCTGGGGCGCAGCCTTCATCCATGCTCCTCCTGCATCCCCTTAGGGGCTTTCAGTCTCACCCTGTGTGTGGGGCTCTGGTTTCTGTTACCCCTCGGGCTTGGACCTCGCTGCGGGGAGATGAGCTTTGCCCAGGGCTGTTTTTTCCCAAGGAGTGATTTTCCCTCCCCAAGGCTCTGTGAGCCATTTCCCAGGGCACACTGCTGGCTCTGTGCATGCCCCATGCCCACAATGCTGTGGTCCTTGGCATCTGCCACCTCTTGACAGCACAGGCAGGTAAAAGCTGCCTGCCAGAGCGGGTGAGCTGGGCTTTGCACAAGTGCTGGCACTGCAGGGACCTCTAGGACAGGAATCATATTCCCAAATATTGGCAGAAACCCCCAAAACAACCACAGCAGCACCAAAAAAAATTGCAAGGGAAAAAAAAAAAAAACCAAAACCAACAACCCACCCAAAGCCTTGAACCAAGGAGTGGTGTAGATAAAGAGCTTTTATATTCCTGGGGCTGGCCCATCAGCTTTTACTGCCCCTTTTTTTTTTTTTTTTTCTCCTGATCCATTTGTGGAACCTCCCATCCACTGCCCCCTCAATACAGGTTAAGAGGAGCCTGGCAGCCTTTCAGCAGCACAAGGAGGCTGCTCCTCAAGGGGTCTTCTACCTCCACTGAGACCCCTCCAAGACCTGAGCCTCCATCTCCAGCTTCTCCTCAGTGGTGACTGTGGGACCAGCTGCCATCAGAACTCTTTCTGCTTCCATCTGTCCCCATCCATGGCCACTGGTGAGTGTGGTCACCCTGTGAAGGAGATGATGGTGCTGGACATGCAGACCAAGCCCTCACGGCCTCGCTGGTACGAGCTCTACCTGCAGCCCTGTGTGGCCGAGCTGCTGGGCACTGCGCTCTTCGTCTTCATCGGCTGCCTCTCAGTGCTCAAGGATTCAAAGGACACAGGGTTGCTGCAGCCTGCCCTGGTCCATGGGCTGGCATTGGGCCCCATCGTCACCATCATGGAAGGCATCAGGTAAGGAGGGGTTGGCATCTCCTCTGGCCCCCTTACTGGGGTGGTACTGTCTCTGCTGCAGCACCCACCTGGTTTCCATGCTGATTAGGAACCAGGACTATGGAGACTTTCTTTTTATGAGGAGTCCTATGGAGAAGACAAGGGGTGGTGGGGACAAGTTACTGCTGGGGAGATTCCCATTGGAATCCAGAAGGAAATGTGTCCCCATAAGAACAGTCAGGCACTGGAATCATGTCCCAAGGGAAGCAGCAGTCTTCTACATTGGTCAGTTTGAAGACTTATCTCGGCAGGGTGCTGAGCCAGCTCATTTCAACTCTACCATCACCTAGAGAGGCTGGACCAGATGATCCTTGGGGTCCCTTCCAACCTGGCACTCTGGCATTGATGCTCCTGCCTTTGGGATGTCTCTTGCCCAAGCATGACCACAGCCACCCTGTGCTGCCATCCAGCCTCTTGGTTAGCAGCATAGCTGGACAGGTGGTGGTGGTCACTCAGAAGTTGTTGGCTTGAGCAGGAGTTCAGTTGCCTTTTGAGTGCACTGTTTCATTTTTAGCCCTTGGTAACAAAACTGGTCACAGCCGAGGCAGGCTTCTCACTGTGGAATGCTGAGGGCTTGGCATTTAAAGGATGTCAGAAGGCAACAGCCTGCCCCAGGGATGCTGCTCCCCTGGGTGTTTGCAGCTGAAAGCTGTGAACTCCTTTTACAAATGGCTTCAATTCCTCAAAAGCAACCTTTAGACAAACTTGCTCCATCCAAAAGCTGCTGTTTGCCACAGGGATTTATCCTGAAGGCAGCAGCTGGAACAGTCCCTGTGGGGTTTCATTGCCTTCTCTCTGGCGGGACTCAGCCCAGGGATGCGGTGGCTCTGGGCTGGGAAACAAACCTCCCCCAGCTGGGGAGGGGAGCTCAGGCTCAGAGCAAAACTGACTGATGGTTTAGCAGTGCCTGATTAGGAGGGAGAAGCCTTGGAGTGAGGTTTGTGGGGTGCATGTGCCAGAGGAACTGAGCTGGATGCTTACTGTACCTCAAAACCCACAGTGCAGGGAAGCCATGGAAAGAGGGAGCAGCATGGGGAGGGCTTTGTGGTGAGGGGGTGTAGAGGTGTCCTGTGGGTCCCCCACTAGCTGTGAAGCCAGGAGGAGCTGGCTCAGGTCCCTGGCCTAAAGTGAGGGTTTAGGGATTTGTTGTGACAATGGTTTGAAACTGGAGCAGGGCAGATTTAGGTTGGACATCAGGAGGAAGTTCTGCACAAGGAGAGTGGTGAGACACTGGAAGAGGCTGCCCTGGGATGTGGTTGAAGTCCCATCCCTGGAGACATTCAAGATCAGACTTGATGTGTCCCTGGGCAGCTTGCTATAGTCAGAAGTGTCCCTGCTGCCTGCAGTGGGACTGGACGAGATGAGCCTTGAGGGTCCCTTCCAACCTGCTGCTCTCTGTAAATTTGTGTCCAGAGAGGGCCCAGCTGTGAGTGAGAGGTTGCTAGCTGAGTGCTCCAGGTGGGATTTATTTGCAGATAGATCCTTCCTGGGCTCCCACCCATCCTGGAGATATCTGCAGGCAGAGCCCCGTCCAGTGAGCCTCATCAGACAGCTCCTTGCTGTGGTGTTGCTGTGCTGGGTCTTTAATTACAGCTGGAGCAGAGGTAATTACAGCTCCCAGGCACCTGACTCATCGCCTGCCCCAGCAATCCTTACCCGGGCTCCTTGGTTATGAAACTCCTTCATCACTGCGTGCCCCATGCTAATCTGTTCCAATTAGCAGCTATCTGAGCTCCTCTTGCCTGTGAGCTTCACCGTGAAGGATTTAGGTGAGCAGCAGCTCCTGCCAGTCCTTCCCAGAGTATGCTGGGCAAGGATGCAAGGAGACCCTGGTGCCTTCACATCTCTGTGGAGCAGGGGCACATAAAGCCTCAAATTCCAGTACTCTAGTGGTGCTGGTGTGGCTGGGAGGCAGTCTCAGCCCTGTTCAAGAGTGCTTGTCCCCTTCCCTGCCTCCCTGGGAACATGTCCTGGCCTGGGTTTGCAATGGTGTGCCCCACAGGAGCAGAGAAGTGATTGTCCACCTGGACTCAGTAGTGGTGAGGACACACCTTGAATACTGGGGTCGGGTTTGGGTCCCTTGCTCCCTGGCATTGAGGGGCTGGAGCTGGTCCAGAGAAGGGCAATGAAGCTGGGGAAGGGTCTGGAGAACAGGGCTGGTGAGGAGCAGCTGAGGAAGACTGGGGTTGTTTAGTCTGGAGAAAAGGAGGCTGAGGGGAGGCCTCATTGCTGCCTACAACTCCTTGACAAGAGGTTGGAACCAGGTGGGGCTTGGTTTCTTCTCCCTAGTCTCAGGTGAGAGCAGAGGAAATGGCCTGAAATTGTACCAGGGGAGGTTTAGATTGGAGATAAGGGAAAATTTCTTTGCTGCAAGAGTGATCAGGGATGGGAACAGGCTGGCCAGGAAGGTGGTGGAGTCCTCATCCCTGGAAGTGTTCAAGAATCATGTGGCCATGGCACCTGGGGACATGGTTTAGTGGCCATGGTTGTGTTGGGTTGCTGATTGGACTTGATGATCTAACCCAAACAATTCTGTCACTCTGTGTGTCCTGCCAGGCTGGGCACCAGCTCCATCAGTGCCTCCTCTCCCTGTCCCAAGCAGCAGGGTTGACTGCCACAAGGAGCTGCCCAGAAGTGACTTTCCTCCTGCAGCAGCTGCTGGAGGCAGTGCTGGTGGGCAGGCTGCACTGCTGCCACAGGCACAGCCCATGCTGGGAAGGGAGGCAGTGGTGTAACCCTCCCTGTGTTGGGCCTTGGCGGGGCTTGGGTGCACTCCATATCCTGCAGCACCCCACAATGCCAGGGAAGACCTCTTCTCCCTGCACATCTCCTGATAGTGCTGTGGGAGCTCCTGAAAGCACCTACAGGGCACTGGAGACACAGTCCCTGAACCTGTCCCTCAGACCACCCCAGGGCAGCTCCTGCCCCTCCAGCAGCACAGGAGGATTTGGTATCCAGCGTGCAGATGCTGCAGGTTCAAAGCAGTACCTGCAGAGACAGGGCCAGATTCTGATTTTCTGCAGCAGCTTCTCATGGCAAAGAGCTGAAAGAGCATTTGTGGCTCCAGCCCCTGGAGCAAAGCCCTCGCTGATGCTCCTCTCTCCTTTGCAGTGGAGGCCACCTCAACCCCGCCGCGTCCCTGGCTTTGTGGCTGGTTGGAGGGCTGAACATCACCATGCTCGTTCCTTACTGGCTCTCCCAGCTCTGTGGAGGGGTGATAGGAGCTGGCCTGGCAAAGGTATGGACACCCAGGGTGGCTCTTTAACCAGGGGTAACACACGGGTGAGGGACTCCAACTGGCTTTGCTTGCCAGCCCCAGCCTGCCACCCAGCCCTGGGGGCTCCAGCAGCAGCATGCGATGGGAAGGGTGAGGTGGGCTCAGAGCATCAAGTGGTCAGGCATTGGAACAGGCTGCCCAGGGAGGTGGTGGAGTCCCCAGCCCTGGAGGGGTTCAAGAAACCTGTGGCCATGGCACTTTGGGACACGGTTTGGTGGGCATGGAGGTACTGGGTAGAAGGTTGGACTTGATCTTAGGAGTCTTTTGCAACCTTACTGATTCCATGGCTCTGTGGCTGAGTGGTGGTTTCTCAGCAGGTGACACAGCTCAGGGGTTTGCTGCATGGGTGCAGGGTTTGTCTGCTGCTCGGGGCCAGGGTACCTGATTCCTCCTCCCAGACCTTTCATGATCTGACCACAGGACTTGGACACTTTAGCCCCCACCCTAGGCTCAGGTCTGCACCACACTCTGGGGCCTGACAAATAAATTCTTGCTGGCAGCTTTTTCTCCAGAGGTTTGCTCTGGCAGCTTCCTGGCAGAGAATGAGGGAGGGCACCTTTGCAGCTCCATACTCACACATGGTGTCTGCTGCTGCCTCCATGTGCATCTCGGTGCTCTTCAGTCCATTGCCGGTCAGTGCTGCGCATTCCCAGCACCCAGCCATGGGGTTCTCAGTGGCATGGGGTGGTTTGGCCACCATGAACCCCTCAGTAGCTGGCTGAGGCTCCTGCTGGCAGGCTGTTTGTCTCAGGAGATGGTGAAGAGCCTTGGCTGATGAGCTGGTGTCTGCCAGGAGCGTAGGGCTGGCTTTCAGGAAGAAAGTGGTGAGATTAGCTGCGTTTAACCTGCTGCATCGCCCACGCTGGCCTGACAGTGAGGACATATGCCTGGGAAAGGTCACAATATGGAGCCTGGACAGCACAGCCTGGGCTTCCCCTGTGCAGGCTGTGGTGGAGGAGGAGTCCTACAGGAATTCCACAGGAGGAGCCTTCAGCATCATCACGAGTGATGAGCAGATCCCTTCTGCCCTTGTGAATGAGATCATCATGACCTCCTTGCTGTTCTTTGTGGTCTGCATGGGAGCCATCAACGGGAAGACCAAGACCCCCCTGGCACCTCTCTACATCGGCTTCACCGTCACGGCCAACATCCTGGCAGGGTGAGCTCATGAGCCCTCTCCCCATGCCTGTGCCCACCAGCCAGCCAGGGGCATCTGCTGAGCAAGATCCTCAAGTGTGGGGGGCAGGATGGGACCACAGGCTGTGAGGATGGAGCTGGTGCTCAGAGCTTCCTGTGGTGCTGACTGAGCAGAGTCCAGGGGCAGCTCCTAGAATCCAACATCAGGGCTGCACTGGTCCTGCCCCAGCCAGCACTGAGGCTGCTGCATCCTGCACCAGGGAGCACACAGTGCCGAGGGAGGGGGTGGGATGGGGTGGGGTGGGGTGATGTGTGCTGAGCTGAGCTGGGGCAAAGATGAGGGCTGGAGTAAGATGGGATTGGATGAGATGGGGTGAGATGGAATGGGGTGAAATGGGGTGGAATGAAATGGAATTAGATGAGATGGGATGTACCCCCCACCCAGCACATCACAGGACCTGCTGGCCAGTGCCACCTAGAAAAAGCCAAGCACACTGCAGAGGCTGGCAGGTGACCCCTCCAGCCCCCTGCCATCTCTGGGCAGAGTTGCTGGGTGCAGGGGAAGCAGTTGGCTCATGCCCCACGCATGTCTCTGAGCCCCAGCAGCCTTCCCCAGTCCCCATACGGGCTGATAAAGCCCAGGGGCCACATGGGTGGAGTTTGCTGTAGGCAGCCCTGAGCAAGCAGAAGAAGGTCCATCTGGAGCCCTTCCTCACCGTGTGTCCCTCCTAACTGCTGGAAGCACGGGCAGGAGTCTGGCTCAGGTGGCACGGTGGCACCATGCAGCTAAGGAGCGGGCACAGTGATGGATGCTAATGGGCACTGCCCCCTCTAGTGGGATGCCAGCTCCTGTTCAAACCCTGCACAAACCTCCTGGGCAAGTATTTGTTCTGCTGAGGGTTCCTTCCATCTGCAGACACCTTTGTCTCTCCTGCCCCACCTCTGCCTGGCACCAAGCCTTCCCTGGTTAAATGCCCAGCTCCTGGTGAGCCCCAAAACAGACTCAGCCCTCCTACTGCCACCCCACATGGTGGGTTTTCCTTGAGAGCTTGGAGGTGAAAACCAGTGAAACACAAGCCAAGGAGAGAAGCCATCTCTGACCACCCTCCTCTGACGCCTGAGGGTGACTCTGAGAACCACCAAGTCTCACTTTTTGGTTCACACCTCCATGGAGATGTTCAAGGCCAGGCTGGATGAGGCTTTGAGCAGCCTTGTCTAGCAGGAGGTATCTCTGCCCATGGCAGGAGGTTGGAACTGGATGGTCCTTTCCAACCCAACTCATTCTGTGATCTAAGGATTTGCAGAAGCAAATTGTCCCCAGGCACCCTGCAGCTGTGTCTCTGTTTGGACTGGGGTGGTCCAGTCTGAGCCCACCTAGAGCAGTTTCAGACCCTAAGAAGGAGCTCTGGAAGGAACACGCTGATGCTGCTGAGCACTTCCCTGTCCCAGAAGGGAGGGGGCAGGAGTTGGTGCCATGTCTCATTTTGTCCTTCTTTCAGAGGCAGTGTGTCTGGAGCCTGCATGAACCCTGCCAGAGCCTTTGGGCCCGCGCTGCTGGCAGGCTGCTGGGACTATCACTGGGTTTACTGGGTGGGGCCCATTGTGGCTGCCCTCCTGGTCAGTGTGACAGTCAGGTAAGTGTGGGAGACCATAGCAGAGCTGTGCTGGCTGATCCCCAGCATCCCAGCAAGGTGGGCTTGGAAATCACCCAGTCCAACTTTTGCTGCTCAAGCAGGGGCACCCACAGCAGCTTGCCCAGGATCACAATGGCCAGGGAGGGTTGGAACTCTCCAGAGAAGGAGACTCCACAACCTCTCTGGGCAGACTGCTCCAGGGCTCTGCACCCTCACACCAAACAAGTTTCCCCTTTCGCTCAGATGGAACCTCCTGGGTTCTAGTTTGTGCCTGATGCCCCTTGTCCTATCACTGGGCACCACTGACAAGAGTCTGGCCCCTTCCTTTCACCCCCCAGCTTTTAGCTGTTGCTGACCACTGAGCAGATCCTCTCTCAGGCTGCTCTTCTCTAGGCTCAACAGCCCCTGGGCTCTCAGCCTTTCCTCCTCACAAAGGTGCTTCAGGCTCCTCAGAAGCTTTGTGGCCTCTGCTGAACTCTCTCCAGTAGTTCCCTGTCCCTCTTGAACTGGGGAGCACAGAACAGGACCTAGAACTTCAGATGTGGCTTGGCTGTGACAGGGTAGAGGAGAAGGAGAACTTCCTGCTGATCACATTCTTCTGGAACCTCCCTCGGATGCCTGTGGCCAAACTCATGTCTTTGGTTCATCCATTATCTACTTGTGAGGCCAAACCAGACTCGGGCTGGCACTGGGCTGCAGCTGACACTGGGTTCCTGACCCCAAGTTTCTCTCTCTTTGACCTCTCCAAAGGCTGCTGATGGGTGACCAGAGCACTCGCCTGATCCTGAAGTGATGCTGGTGCAGGCCTGAGGGTGCTACCATCGCTGATGTGCCATGGGTGGCCAGTGGGGCCCAGCACAGCCAGTATGAAGCCCCCGCTCCTCTCCTTTCCACCTACCCTCTGCACCTCCCAGGCAGCCCACACTCAGGAGATGGTTTGCCTGATGCTCCAGAGATGATGGAAAGCAGCCAAGCTGGACCAGGCAGCGTCACCCCCACCTTGGTCCCCAGCGCTCTGCCAGCCCCTGCCACAGCTGCAAGTACCAGCTCACCAGGAGCATCCTCTGACCCTCATCAGTGCCCACAAGATCCCAGTCTCCCCCAGTACGTGTGGTGTTCTCCATCCCACCAGGGCTGTCCCTGAGTGTTTACAGTGCCAGGGAGCCTGCTACCTTTCGGAGTGGGCATCACCTGTGCTGAGAAGGTCTGATGTGTGTGGCCATGGCTGGCAGCCTTGTGCTGAGCTGCTCTCCAGGAGCATCTCCAGCTCTCTGGGGATGTCTCTGAGAGCTGCTGGCTCCCAAAACCCTCTGAGGAGGCTGGCAGAACCCTGCTGAGGTGGCATGAAGCAGAGTGAAGCAGCTGTGCCCGGGGAGCAGGTGGCATTGCTCACCAGCACTGATACCAATCACGCCAATCCTTCCTGACTTCTTGTGACAATATCAACTCTGACACCCAAGCGGGCAGCTGCCTCTGCCCTGGCACACGCTGATGGGAACTCCTCAGCCCTAGGAGGTGTTGGTGGGCACTGCCAGGCTTCCTGCCCTGCCTAACACCAGCTCCTGCGTTTGTCTCCTCTTTGAGCACCTCTCCTCCCTCTCCACCAGCTCCCTCCTCAGGGTCCAACCCTCCACAGGGCACATGGTCCACGTGGCAGCCCCCTACCCAGATTGTCTACCAAATGAGAGTGTGACAGATAAGGGAGCTTTGGTGGCAGTGCCGTTTCTGGCCCCTCAGCACCAGCAGAGCCAGGGGGTGGCACCCCCCCGCAGAGCTCAGTGTGGGTCCGTCCCTGGGCAGAAGATGAATGCTGGGGGTGANCGTCATAGGGACCCCATCCCCACCCTTCGGAGAGCTTTTTGGGGACTAAACCAGCACGGGAGGGTCATTGCCAGTGCTCCCAGCCCCAGCAGCAGCCCCTCCACTTCCCTGGGTTTGGTCCCTCCTCATTTTGCCATCTCATACCCTGGGAAATGTCTGTTGCTTTCCCAGCCCCTACGAGCGGGCTCTGAGGTGCCCCTGAGGAGGGGGCTGTGCTGGGGGAGCTGTGGCCCCCCCCCCACCACGTGGGGCTGCCCAGTCCAGCATCCAGCACACTGGGCTGGAGGAAAGTAGGAAATGGGAGTGGGAAGCGGCCGGGCTGCCACAAGCAGGAGCAAGAGCATCTTCCCAGGGCTGGGACCAGTCTCTGCAGGAACCCCCGGGGACAGCAGCTGCTTCCTCCCTCCCTCCACAGACTGCTCCACCTCTGTTGGAGCAGGAAGGACATTCCCAGTTGGCTGCTGTCCCCGTGGGGCTGGCAGAGCCCTGTGCAATGTCACCTCTCTATTTTCAGCTTGCTTTCTGTTTGCCCAGCCCGGGAGGTGACCCACAGATGGAGGCACAAAGATGGGTTCTGTTTTGAAGGGGTAAAGGCTGTGAAGGTGCTGAAGCAGGGAATGGCAGCGCTGAAGCATCCCTAGCTCAGGCTCAGCGTGTTTGGTTTTGTCCCTTCCGTGCCAGCTCCCGGGGCTGGGCAGGGGGACGTGGTACCCATGGTGGGCAGCAGGTCCTGGGTGAACTGGGGCACAGGCAGCTGCTCATTCAGGAAGGAAAATGCCGCAGCCCACAGAAGGAGACAAATAGCATGAAGATGACACCAGGATGGTTGTCATGGCAACGCCACAAAAAAAAAAAAAAAAAAAAAAAAAAAAAAAAACAAAAAAAAAAGAACCTCCCCCACGGGGANAAGGAGCTCCTCCTCAGAGGGACACTGTGGGGACGTGGGAGCTGGGGGGATGTGGGGAGCCATGGTGGGGACCCCAGCCCCTGCTTGGGGTGCAGACTTCTGCAGAAGTGGGGCTGCAGGCAGCTGAGATGTGCTGGGGACGACAGGTGCCCACCTTCCCCTCTCGAGAGGAGCCACGGCCCTGCGGCACCGCAGGGAGCAAGCCGATGGCTGCAGCTGTCTCTGCCTGGGGCTGCCCTCCTCCTGCACGCCGGCTGCCTCCTGCACCCCAGCTCCATCCTGCACCCCGACTCCATCCTGTGCTCCAGCTCCATCCTGCATCCTGTCTCTGTCCTGCACCCCAGCTCCATCCTGCATCCTGACTCTGTCCTGCATCTCAGCTCCATCCTGCATCCTGCCTCTGTCCTGTACCCTAGCTCCATCCTACACCCCAGCTCCATCCTGCACCCCAACTCTATCTTCCACCCCAGCTCTATCTTCCACCCCAACTCCGTCCTGCATACTGCCTCTGTCCTGCACCACAGCTCCATCCCATGCCCCACCTCTACTGGGAACTTTTGCCTTCTTCACCCTCATCCCATGCAGGTGCCAATGCTCCCCAACTTCTGCTCAGGGTCCCCAGGCACAGGTGAAGGTGTCAGGAGCTGGGGCTGGCCCATGCCTGGCTGCATTTGCCTCCCCGATTGGCTGCTGCTGTGTTAAGCACATTCATTTTGAATCCATCAGGATGACTTTTAATAAAGCATCTGTAGCACTGTGTTGTTTTTCCCTGAGTATTATTAAAGAGCTTAATTTATGCTAATTAAATACCAATTAACTTCCAAGCACTCAACGTGCTTTAAGGACATAAAATATCTCTCATTCCCATTCAATTAAGTGTGCGTCAGGCTTGGCCATGGGTCTGCACCAGGGTTTTATTGGCACATGGCCTGCTGCAGAGCTGGGATGGTGCCTGCTGCTTTCTGACTTCTCCATGCCCCTTGAGATAGAGAAGAGCTGGAGAGAGGGGCAGGTGTTGGGCATCTGTACCCAACAGGGAAGTAACTGCTGGGGCTTGGGGCTGGTGAGGGCACCAACATTCACAGCCCTGCTTTTAGGTGTTCAAGGAATAAGTAGATGTGGAAGCTGGAGACATGGTTTAGTGGTCATGGAGGTGTTGGGTAGGAGGCTGAACTTGATGATCTGAGAGGCCTTTTCTAACTTTAATGATCTGATGATTCTGTGAGTTTGGAGGCAGAGATGTGGTGCTGAGGAGCAAGGTTTTCTCGGTGACCCCCTGAAAGGAGGTTACAGTGAGGTGGGGGTTGGTCTCTTCTCCCTAGTGTCAGGTGAGAGAATGAGAGGACAGGGCCTCAAGCTGCAGCAGGAGAGGCTTAGGTTGGCGATGGGAAACAATTTCTTTGCTGCAAGAGTGGTCAGGGATTAGAACAGGCTGCCCAGGGAGGTGGTGGAGTCACCATCCCTGGAGGTGCTCAACGAACATGTGGCCGTGGCACTTGAGGACATGGTTTAGTGGCCATGGTGGTGCTGGGTAGAAGGTTGGACTTGATGAGACCTCTTAGAGGTCTTTTCCAACCTGAACGATTCCATGATTCTGTGAAGGGTTAAGGGATTGCCCAGGGCACTGCTTGGTCTGCAAGAGTCACCAAAGGCTCTGCAACCATCGTGCATGTGCTCACCTGGGCACTGCTGGCCATGGCCACGCCAACACTTTGGGGACACAGGGAAAAAAAAGCTTCAAGTTGCTCTAGGAACAGCATCAGAGGATGTTTATCTGTCCCTGTGCCTGCCCCAGCCCCTGCTGCCCTCACTGAAGCCCTTTCCCTCTGGACAAACACACTGGTTAAACATTAAACAGGGGAAGCTGCCAGCCTGGTGCCAGCCCTGCTGCGGGGCACAGCCTGGAGTTTGTCCACAGTGGAGGCTCCTGCTGAAGCCCCAAGTCTGAGGTTCTCTGGGTTTGGTCACTCCTTATTTTGCCAACTTTTACCCCGTGAACTGTCTGTTTCTCAGGGGCTTTCTCAGCCCCTACAGGTTCCCCTACCCTGGGGAGGGGACTGTGCTGGGAGAGCTGTGCCCCTGCAAGGGGCTGCCCAGTCCAGCACCTGACACATCAGTCTGGAGACTGGGCTGGAGGGAAGTGGGAAGTGGGAGTGGGAAAGGGCCAGGCAGCTACAAGCAGGAACAAGAACATCTTCCCAGGGCTGGGACCTGGGGCTTCCTGATGCAGCCCCAAGTCACAAGGGGTGAACACTGTGCCAGGCTGCTTGCTTATGGCTGATGTCCAGCAACAGAGGAGCCCAAACCTTGGCTCATGGCCCCACTTTGAGCCAGACCCCTCCCTGGGCTGCATGACCCCCCCAGCTGCACAGGAGCTTTCACTGTATTTCATGCCCTGCCCCACACCCTGACCTGGGGGCAATGCCATAATGCCTGGTGAGGGTGGCTCTGCCCACCCTGGCTGGTGGCTGTGGGGGATGCAGTTGCTGGGAGCAGCGTCAGGCTGGCAATGACTGCTCAGTGGCATGCAAACGTGCCACTTAATGAGCCGGGTAATTGGGCTGAGTCTCTGCTTCCCCCAGCTCAGCCCTGCCCAGCAGCACCCCTGGGAGCAAGGAGCTTACAGTCTGCTCTGCTGGGGGGGGCAGGGTGGCAGCGAGGGGCAGCACAAGGGTGCCCAGCTCTGCCATGGTGCTTGGTGAGATGTTGCCCACCCACTGCCCATACACAGGGCAGCACAGTTTGGCACCAGGCTTGATGACACATGGCTATGCCCAGTTTGGGGGGGGGGGGTTCCCTGTCCCCCTGACCCCCATACCCACCTGAGAATGTCCCGTGGCCATGCCTCTGTGTCACCTTAGCCATAAGAGCAGCCTAGTCCTTGCTGGGCTGGGCAGCTCAGTCCTGCTGTCTTTTGAAGGTGACTTCTCCTTTCTGTTGCACATGAGGTGTTGGCACCCCAGAGGCAGGTGAGGTATGAACCAACTGCGAGGGAACTTTGCCCTCCTGAGCTACTCTGGGGACCCCAAAAACAGGCTCTGCAGGACCAAGTCCCTTATCACAGGAGACCTGGCTCCATCACTGTGCCAATGCCCGAGCACCCCTGAGCTCACCCACAGGAGCAAGATCATCCAGGTGCTGAGGGCAGAAGGGCTGAAGAAGCAAGAACTCTGCATTCTCAGACAGCAACATTCCTAACAAGAAGAAATCACCAGGACCATGGGCTCAGGAGGCACCAAGCAGGGCTGGCCCCGTGGTGGGTATCTGAATTGGTGGAACCTCACCAGGGGATGTTTCCCTGCCCACGCCAGGCTCACCAAAGACTTCATGGGCAGGCAGCACATCTGGCTGTTCCTAGCTGCTCACCTGCCACCCGAGCCTACCACCATCCGGGAATGGAGCAGACCCCAGATATTTTCCTTCTGAATTCTCCCCTCAGAAGGGTCAGAGGTGGCTGGCGATGTGCTCCCCAAAAACCTCCTCCGGAAGCAGCAGCAGCAGCAGCCCTGAGCAGGGGCAACACCTCGGCCCCCCAGGGGCTGGTGGCTGAGTGCTCTGTGGACCATGCCCTGTGAGAGCCGCTGGGAGCTCTGCCTGTGCTGGGCTGCAGAGGCTTCCTGCGCCCGTCTGCAGCTGCCAACAGCGCAGCCTGGGGAAGCGAAGGCGATGGAATCCTACAGCTCGTTTTGTGCTCCAGGAGGAATCGCAGAAGCAGGCAGCAGACAGCTGGGTACAGCAGGATGCTCTGCCCCTCAGCGGTGCCCATCACTTGAGGTTGGACACAATCCCACAGCACCAACCTACTCCTCAGCTCCTTCCTGCCTGCAGGAGCAAACTAGGGAGGTTCTGGCTTCCAAGGCAGATCCTCGCTTGGCTGGCACTTCTCTGGCAGCCTACCCCCATGCCCACCTCCTGGGTCTCTGAGTGAGCCCTTGGAGCACTCTTGTTCATCATCCTGGATGCTGGTGCCATAGGAAGCACCCACATGGCTGCTGGTGCCACAGGAAGCTCCCACACAGGTACTAGTGCCATGGGGAGCTCCCATGGGTGCTCGCTACTGGGTGGGGGCTCCCCGGGGACGAGCATGGCGGTGGCTGCGTGGGCATCATTGTGGGGGTGCAGGGGACAGTGGAGGTGGGCGATGACGTGCGGAGCCGGTGCCGCATGTGAGCTGGCATCTGCATGTAGGAGACAGGGAGTGAGGCGATGGATGAGGAGTGGGAGTCGATGCGTTCTAGGAAAGCTTTTCAGCCCTGGCGTCAGTGCGGTCCAGGCAGCATGGGCATGGGGACAGGCTTGTGTCCTCCAGTGCTCAGGTGGTGCCAGCAGCTCTGGGGGGCAGGTCTTGAGGCCAGGTGACATCCCTTGTTGCTGTACCATGTCCCTTGTCACCATGCTGCTTCCCTCACTGCCATGCCTGTCCCTCGTTGCCACACTATATTTCACACCACTGTGCAGCGTCCCTCTCTGCCATGCCAGTCCCTTGTCACCACGCTATGTTCCTCACCACTGTGCCATGTCCCTCACTGCTGTGCCATGTCCCTTGCCACCATGCTACATCGCTTGCTTCCAGTCTGTGCCCCCCAGCTCCGCACCATGTTCCTTGGCACTGTGCCCCCCCGCAGCACCTTGCCAGCCTCTGTTTCTCTGTTTCCCGTGCAGCCCAAAGCGAGGCACAAACACTGGAGCAGCCTCCTTAGCAAGGAGCACTAACGGGCATCAGCAGAACACATGGTGCTGGGGGCTTCTGCAAGCAATGGCAGCCAGGGAACTGAGGCTGCTTCATGGGGGGCTGCTGAGGATGGTCTGGGCTCCAACGAAGGGATCTCAGCCTTGACCCCCTCCAGACAGAGCCCCCGAGCAAGGCTGGTGGACGAGCAATGTGGGGAGAGGACTTAGCCCTGCACTCCCACCTCCTGCTTCTGCTTCTGATCCTCATGTTATTGATTCTTCATTTCACTGGCAGCAGCAGCCCACTCAGGCTCCCCGGAGAGGAGCCAGCACGGAGCTGGGTCTCCTGGGAGGGAGCCTTGGGATGGGGTGATGCGGGGGCCTGGACCCCCAGAGCCCCATTGCCCCCCTGGCTTGGGGAGGGAGCTGGGCAGCAGGGGCTGCAAATCCTCCTGCACACCTGGTGACATCCAGCATCACTTCTCCCAGCACCCGGCAAGGTTGGGACTGGAGGGATTTCCATTTTAAAGGGTTTTTTAGGTGCTCCCTGGGATCTTTATTGCCACGGAATATTTTATTTAGGGTTTTGGTTTTTTTTCCTTTTTTTTCAGCTTTTGCTACTTTGAATGTTTGTGGAGGGGAACCAATAAACAGAAGCCACACAAAGCAGAGCTTCTGGTGAACTCAGTTGTGCCCATGCAGATGTGGTGACAGCAGAAGCCCAGGTTCAGCCACAGATCTCCTGACCCTCACCATCAGGTTTGGGTGGGATTGTCAATGGTGAAGGTACGTGAGCAGCCTATGGTCCTGCTGGTCCTGCTTCCCAGGTCATGGGGACCCTCTCCACCACATCACTTATGTCCAGCACTCTGTGGTTCCAGCTGGGAAACCACAGCAGCATGGCCACTGCCTGCCTTCCACCCTTGCATCTGGCACTGGAGGAGACACCAGCTCCTGGTCACCATGGAGATCTGGAAGGAGGATATTGAACCATCGTAGAGAAATTTCTGCAACCCCCAGCCACACGCAGCCTGTTCTCTTGCTGGGCTGCAGCTTTGTGCTGCCTGGCCCCATGCAGGGGCTGCAAAGCCAACTCCATACCCCAAAACATGACTGTGCATTCCGTCCCTGTCCTCATCTCTATCCTCCTCCAACATCAGCCATGAGGTCACTGATGGCTGACCCTCAATACAAGAAGGACATGACCATGAAGATGGTCAGAGACTGGAACACCTCTGCTATGGGGACAGGCAGAATGGATTGGTGCTGTTCAGCCTGGAGAAGAGAAGGCTCCAGAGTGACCTTAGAACTTCATTTCAGTATCTGAAGGGGACCTACAGGAAGGCTGGGGAGAGACTGTTTCGAAGGGCCTGAGATGACAGGACAAAGGGCAATGGTTTGAAACTGGAGCAGGGCAGATTTAGGTTGGACATCAGGAGGAAGCTCTGCACAGTGAGGGTGGTGAGACACTGGCACAGGCTGCCCAGGGGTGTGGTTGAGTCCCCATCCCTGGAGACATTCAAGATCAGAGTTGATGTGTCCCTGGGCAGCCTGCTGTAGTCAGAGGTGTCCCTGCTGAGTGCAGGGGGGTTGGAAAAGATGAGCTTTGAGGGTCCCTTCCAAGCCGATGCAGTCTATGAGTCTGTGAAGAAGCTGGTGGAGCCTCGGGAAGGGCTGGAGCAAAGGCTGGGTGGAAGGGGAATGCTAATCAGGCTCTGTGCTGGCAGCAGCCAGAACGCTGCACAATAAATAGCGGCTTTAATTACCGCACAATATTTACAAGATTGCTTCCTCATTTGGGAAATTAAAACAAATGCTCCATCAAAATGATCAACATTGTGCAGGGAAGCGCAGGGGCTGCTAAAAGAAATCCATGGGCTGCTAATGAAGGAGTAATTGGCACCTTGGTGCTGGCGAGGCTGCCTCCTCTGCTCTGCAGCCACAGCGGGACCCATGCAGAGGGGAATCCCCAGGCTTGACAGAGCCCTGGGCAGTGGGCATGGAATCCTCCACTGACACAGTCAGAGTCATGGAATCCTGCAATGATGGAACCATGCAACCATGAAATCCTGCAATCACGGACTCATGCAATCATGAAATCCTGGAACCCTGGAATCACAGAGGCATGGAATCACAGCATGGTGTTTGTTGGATGAGACCTCTAAGTCCAACCCTTGGCCCAGCTGCCAGGTCACCATCAAACCATGGCCCTCGGCACCACATCTCCCTGGATTTGAAACCCTCCAGGGGTGGGGACTCCACCACTGCCCTGGGCAAGGCCTTGACAATGCTTTGGGGAAGAAATTGTTTCTCATGACCAACCTAAACCTACCCTGGTGTAACTTAAGGCTGTTTCCTCTCATCCTATCACTTGTTCCTTTGGAGAAGAGACCAACCCCTCTTGGCTCCAGCCTCCTTTCAGGGAGTTGTAGAGAGCAATGAGGTCTCCCTTCAGCCTTCTCTACTCCAGACTAAACAACCCCAGGTCCCTGAGCTGCTCCTCACCAGCCCTGTTCTCCAGATGATCTTTGAGGTCTCTTCCAACCTTGCTATACTGTGATACTGTGATACTGTGATACCCCTCAAGAACTTGGTTGTCCTTCTCTGCACCCAGTCCAGCATCTCAATGTCCTTCTTGGAGTGGCCCCGGTACTGTAGGTGTATCTTCACCAGTGCCCAGGACAGGGACACAGTTCCTGCCCTACACTGGGCTCTCTGCTGTGTCTGTCTGTCCTGATGTTGCCACCAGCCAGGTTTTCCTGCCCACCCCCTGCTGCTGTCTCCCCAGGTCCTGGGGTTCGTTAGTGGTTTGGGACCCACTTTTGATTTAAGAACCAAACAGGGACATGGAGAAAGTCTCAGCCTCAGCCCTGGGTGGGCAGGTGAGGTGCACCGTGGGCTGACCCCCTCCATTTTGGGTTTCCTGGCGTTCGAGGTGGCTGATACCAGGCAGTACTGGGGGAGGTGGCTGATATTGTGTGGTACTGGGGGAGGTGGCTGTCCCCAGCCCCACTGCAGTGATGCTGCTGGGCTGAGGGGTCCCGGATCCAGGGGCCCCCCCACCGCAAGCGTCTCCTGGCCGGGGGTGACACTGTCCCCAGGGGTGGGGATGCCCTCTGGGTACCTATCCCCCCTACTCCATCTGCCCTTCCCCCGCCCCCCCCGGCGCTTTTCTCAGCTTCTTTCCCCTTTTCTTCCCATTTTATCCCCGCAGTGCTCCCGTTGCCATGGGAACGGCGACATCCCTGGGGGGGACTGCGGGAGTGGCGGAGACAGCCTTGGGCGGGGGGGCCGGACACGGAGAGGATCCTGATGGGGTGTCCCCGGGCGGTGTGACCCCCGTGGGGAGGGTCCCGAGTTGTGTGTCCCCGGATGGGGGCATCCCTCAGGTTGGGCGTTCCACGAATCGGGGGGTCTCTGGGTGAGGGAGTCCCTGGGTAGGAGGGTCCCATGAGTGGGAGGTCTCTGCTGAGGCGTCTCCGAGCTGGAGATGCCTGGGTGAGAAGTGTCTGGGTGGAAGCCTCCCCGCTGGAAGGTCTCCAAGTTGGAGGTCCCACAGGTGGGTCCCTGGGTGAGGGATCTCCCTGTGATCACTAGGGACAGTCCCCTCCCACCCCCGGCTGGTGTCCCCCCCACACCTAGCACAGTGAGGGGAGTCCCATCCCCTCACTAATTACATCCTCTGTCAACACCCTTCACTCTTTGCTCGTTAACCCTCCCCCCACTCCCCACCCCAAGCATGGATGGTGCAAAGGCAAGGTGCAGGCAGTGGGATTTGGGGGGAGCAGGCAGGATGCTGCCTCTCCCTGCCCCAGCACTGTCATTGCTGGGATGCGGCCAAAATGGGTCAGGTAGGCTCCTTCCAAGGACATCTGAAAAAGCAGCAGGATTTAATTATGTTCAGAATCCTGCTGACAGCCCAGAAAGTCCTTTCTGGGAGGAGATTCCACCTGGAATGGGCTGGGGAGGGGGAGGAAATGGCAGGGTGGTCCTTGCTGTGCCAAGTGTTCAATCCCAAAGGAGCAACCAGGGTGGGTGGATGTGGCTCAGGCTGAGCTGGGAGCACAGAGGATTTCACCTCCTACTCCTCCCAAGAGCCTGCAGCAGTGGAGCAGAGAGAACACCTGGGAAAGTCCAGGTTGTCCTCATGAGTTGTCCTCAAGCACTACTCTGGCGGGGTGCAGATCAACTGAATTTCGTGGAGAGGTTGGGAAGAGAGATGCAGAAGGAGAGCTGGAGCAAGCAGGTGGCTCAGGGAATGCTGCAGAGCACAGACTCTGCTCTGGTGTCACTGTGAAGTGACCACCACGAATGACAAGGTGGTTTAGGCATGCTTCAGCAGCTCTGGGGTGGGTACAGCAAGCTGGTTGGCCATGGCCTGGTGTCCACCAACAGAAGTAAAAAACACCCTGAAGACAGGAGCTGCCAAGATGGTTTTTGTGTCCCTGGATTTGTAGCTCCAAGGCTGAGGCTCCATCCCTGGAGACATTCAAGGTCAAACATGATGGGGCCCTGAGCAACTTGAATTAGTTGGAGGTGTCCCTGCTGGGTGCAGGGGGATTGGACAAGATGACCTTTGAGAGTCCTTTCCAAACCAATGCATTCTGTGATCTCCACAGACCTCCCAGCACCCATGGGGCAGGAGCTAGAGTTGATGATGTCCAGGTGCTGTGGAGCTCCTGGCTCAGAGGAAGACAGGAAGGAGCTGGAGGAGCTGTGGTGGGGAGGGAAAAGCAGAAAACGATTTACAGCTTCCTGCAGATGGCAACCAGTGAGAGCTGGAGGAGATGCTCAGATGAGCAGGCATCAGGGAGGGTAATAAACCTCCCAGCTCTGGAGTGAAACAACCTACAGCAGAAACGTCCCACTTGGCCAGGGCTGAGCTTGCTGCCCTGCACTGGGGCTGCTGGGGCAGCCCCCTGGCATCCAGAGGATGCTCTGGGGCAGCCTGGCCCCCACACCCCTCCAACCCCCGACCCAGGGGATGCTCTGAGGGTGCAGGAAGCCCAGCAGCAGCTGAAGCACTGCTGTCCAATCCCCAGGCTGAGTCACTGAGGTGGAGAGGAGTGAAAGCCTCATGCAAATGTTCTCCATTCAAGAATCCTTTTCATTTCCAAATCAGTAAAGCAACAAAATCTTTCGGGTGGGGGGAGTTTCATTTTTTTTCTTTTTCTCAGCTTTTTTTGATGAAACATTTTCAGATATTTCTGGAACTTCACCACCAGCCTGGGCTCTGTTTTCAGGATATTTTTTTTCCCCTTTTGCTTTTCCTCCCCAGCTTTGTCTGACTTGAAACTGGAATAATCTGCAGTGGAAAAACAAGAGGAGATAAAAACGGTGAGAAGAGACAAACCCCACCCTGTGCTACCAGATCTGTGCTTCATCCCAGGCTGGGTTTTGTTGGGAAATGACTGGACCAGCTGGAGAGAGGGAGGCCAAGGAGTGGAGCTGCTGGGGGAAGGAGAGCAGGGCATGAACAGGGTGCTGCACTGGTGGCAGTAGCAGCAGACCCGTGGCACTTGAAGTGAACAAGCAGGGCAGAGCAGCTGGACTTGCAGGGCAGCATCTGTGTGAAGGGATTTAGGTGCTCAGAGCACACCAGCAGCCATGCCAGGGTAAGCTGGGGTGGGGGTGGACAAAAGCCAAAGCCGCAGTAGGAATATCTGAGGATTTCCATCCCCCAGGATTTAGGGCAGCCAGGTGATGGCATTCCTGAGGAAATGGGCACCAGAGCATCCCCTCCACCCAGAGCATCTCCGACCTGCAGCTGGGCCCATCTGGTCTCCGTGGAGTGAGGATTTGCTGGCTCAGGGAACGATCAGCTGAGTGTGGAGCAGCAGCAGCAGCTGTAAGGGAGGGGGTTAAGGGCTCAGCTGTGAGGGAAGTCCTCCAGGCAACACTCAGTTGTGTGACTGAACTTTGCCTGTGCTTAAAAAGGCTCCTTGAAGGGCTGGGGGGGCAGCTTCAGGACCAGGTAATGCTTCTGGGTGGAGTGATGGACCATGTGTGAAGAAGCTTCCATCTCAGGAGAGGGGTGGGGGAGGAGAGTACTGTGGAGAAATCCCCTGGGGATTGCCATGGCTGGGGTTTGCCATGGCACAGACAGAAACATTTTGTGTGCCAGAGGAAGGAGGTGCTGCAGCCTGGGTAGCAAAAGGAGAGGGATGCAGGGAGGGTGGCAGGGACCTCAGCAGCAGCACCACCACCACCAGTGGGTGTGTGGGCACTTCTGTTCCCCCTCTGCTCTCCTCCAGAGGACAGGACCAATTCTCAGAACCCATCTGAATGTGTTCCTGCTTGGCCTCCTTTTGGTTACCCTACCTTGGCAGGGGGGTTGGGCTAGATGATGTCCAGAGGTCCCTTCCAACCCCCACCATGCTGTGATTCTGTGAACAGAAGAGGGTAAAGGGCCAAGACTGTGCCCAGCACCCATGGGGCAGGGGCTGAGTTAGAGCAGCTGATGGGAAAGTGACCAAGCACCTTGGGCTTGTCACTGCCCAGTCTGAGTTTCACTGCCCAGCTGGGGTCCTGCTGTCCAGTTTGAGTCCCACTTTTATAACCCAGCAGAAAAATGCAGTGTTCTCCTCAAGCTGAAATGCTGCTGCCTGCCTGTCCTGAGCCTGGAGTTCCCCTCTGCACACCAGTGGAAGACACGGAGGTGGCAGTGTGGTGACAATGCCTCTGTGGTTCCTGCCACCACGCCGAATTCACCGGTGGCCTTACCCAGCTTGGAAAACACTGGGAAATCCCCAGCGGTCAGGATCAATAGCAGGAAGCAATGATCCTTTGCTATCAAGCAGGGTACATGAAAGGCACCCATCGATCCCAGGGGTTTGGAAACAAGCAGCGGAACCCCCGGGGGATTCGAGCTGCAGCTTTGTTTAAGCAGCGGTGCAGGAGGGTGGTTTGATGTGGGCCATTGCTGGGTACATGAAACAGAATTAATTTGTTCTCCCTGAAAGGCAGCAAGACAGGGATATGAAATATTTAAGCAGCCTAACCGTGTTTGTGATGTTCCAAACCACGCAGCCACCCGACGTGTGGCTGCTCCTTCCCTGCACACAGCTTTGGTTCCGTTGCTCCTGGCAGGGTTGGGCCTGTGCCCCTTACTGGAGCTCCTGGAGGGTGTTTGACCACAGACCAGTGAACGATATGAGCTCCTCATCTCATTTATTCATCTGTCTGCTTGGCCTTGAGGAGGGATGGGGGAAACCTTGGAGGGCCTGGCAAATAGCAATGAAAGTCCTCAACACCGGGCACTGCCAGCCTGAGCCAGGATCTGGCTGGGTTCTGGCTGTGCCCCACTGCTCCATGCAGCCAGGCAGCTCCTCACTGGGCACTGCACCTCCAGGCTGTCCTTGTGCCCTGTCTTTGCTCTTGGGTGACCTTGGGTCCTAGACAGAGGAGCACAGACCAGCCGAGAGCCTGGAAACGGCCCAGGCTCTGCTTCTGCAGGGCATGGTGCTCTCAGGAGATGGGGAGATGCCTGCTCTGCCCTGGGTGAGTGGACTTGGGGTGGATGGAGCCTTCACTTGCTCATGTCCTCCTGCCCCAGGGTGGTTAGGTGGAGGTCAGCACATGCCAGCTCTCTGCCAGCCACACAACCTGCACTCTGGGGACCATTAGGGGCAAGATTCCTTTGCTTGCTTTGCCCAGGTCTCCTCTCTGCCCAGCAAGCCTGAACGTTGCCTTTCCTACCAGCCAGACTGATGAAGTGACAATCAAACTCAGTCCTCTGAGAGGCCCCCCAGGTCCTCTTTGGAAAGGGTGGGTGACTGCTCTGTCACCTGCCACGGCTCACTCTCTGCCCTGCTTTAGTGAGCTGGATCTCTGCAGCCAGGTTGCTGGGATCTGCTTTTATGTGGGGAGGCACTGAACAGGTTGTCCGGAGAAGCTGTGGAGACTCCAAGCCTGGAAGTCTTCAAAGCCAGGGTGAGTAGGGTCTTGAGCAAGCTGGTCAAGCAGGAGATGGCAGGGGGGCTTGGGACTAGATCATAGAATCACAGAATGGTAGGGGTTGAAAGGGACCTCTGGAGATCATTGCTGCTCTGTGAGAGATCATCTTAAGATTGATGATCTTTAAGAGATCATAGATATCTTTAAGGCCCCTTCCAGCCCAAACCGTTCTTTGATTCTATGATTCTGTGATGTTGTGTCTTTGTTCTGTGTTTGGAACCCCACCTGGATGAGCAGAGATGCTCTGCAGGGCCAGCTGGAGCCCTCAGTGTTCCCTGGCAGCCTTATCACCACAGGTGATCCTGATGCTCTCAGTGACAGATTCTGGGACGCAGCCCCAGAACACAGAGCCTTTCAGCATAGAATCATTCAGGTTGGAGAAGACCTTCAAGATCATCCAGTCCAACCATTAATCCCTAAGTGGTCTACCAAGTCCGCCACTAAGCCATACCCCCACGCACCACGTCTCCATGGCTTTGAAACACATCCCAGGGGCCAAAATGTTGGGTCAGGAGGAGGCAGCTGAAGGAGCTGTGTGAAGGAAAAGGGGCAGGATCGCTTTAGGCATCCGAAAGCAGAGCGGTGACTGTGCCAGCCAAGCACTGCTGCCCACCCCTGCCGCTGTGGCTCTCCCCAGTGCTCGGTGCTGAGGGTTTATGTAAGGCTCAGCTGAGCTCTGGGCTGCGTTTTCTCAGCCAGCAGCTGGCGGTGAGGGCTGCTGCTGCCCATGGTGGGTGGGGAGCTCAGTCTCTCCTCACACGAAGGCAGCTTCCCTCTTCCTGGCTCCATCTTCTCTGCATGGAGGACGTGAAACTGCAAAAATCTGTCACAGCAGAAAGGAAAAACCAGCACAGCAGATGTCACCTCGCTGTGGGGGGACTGCTTGTCACCCCCTCCATCCCCAGCATCCCCATGGAGTCTGGGGCAGAGCCCCCTCCCCAACAGGTGACCAGTGGGGCCAGTGCTACCCAGAGCAGCAGCAGCCATGGATCCTGGCTTTGCCCCATGGACTCTTTGCCCCAAGCACCATCACTGCAGTCACATTGCCCTCAGACACTAGCTGGGCAGAATCTGTTGGGGGCCTGAAGAACCAGCTGCTGGTAGCAGCAAGAAGCTTCTCCAAAGTTTGGTGGGACTGGGGCTTTCCTCCAAAGAAAGAAGGACGTCAGTGTGGGGGTCTGTGTCTGCCTTTTCCTGGCATGAACATACTGAGTGAAAGCTTTTAAAGCTCTCCTTCTGTTTCCTAGCCCCACAGCAGTAGTGCTGGTGCCTCAGCACCTCCCCCAGGCATAGGGAGACCTCTCTCGGGACCCTACCAGCCTGCATCCAGCCCACTCAAGGGTGTCCTCAGGAAGCTTCACAGGAGTTGTGCAGAGCTGCGAGGAGGTGTGAGGAGATGAGGAGATGCTTGGTGTGAGAGCCACAGCTGAGTCTTGTTGCCCACAGAGTGATTGCTGCTTGGCAGGTCCCTGCTCCAGGGCCACCCATCCCTGCTCCAAGGTCCTCCACCCTTACTTTAGAGTACCCCTTTCCTGTTCCAGGGTGCCCTGTGCCTCCTCCAAGGTCCCCCATGCCTGCTGCAGAGACCCCTGTTCATGCTCCAGTGTCTCTCATCCCATCTCCATGGTCTTCTCTACCTGCTTCAGAGTCCCCTACTCCCATTCCAGGGTCCCCTATCCCCATGTAAGTCCCCCTGGCAGGCTGTGGGGTTGAGATGACATCTGCAAAGGGAGGTGGTAGCCGCTGAGACATCTTTAGATTTAATTAGAGCTTGACTCTTCCTCCACCTGCTTCCTGTGGTGTTTTTAGGGCCCTGAGAAACAAATGCTAAAAAAAAAAGAAAAAAGAAGAAGAATCTGTTAAATCTGTTTTCCCTCTTTGCTGAATCCTTTGGAGAAAGCATGAGTGGACCCCATGGGAGCAGCATCCCCACATCCACGGAGGGCTGGAGGCTGCTGCCACTTGCTGCTCGGGGGTGACAGCTCCAGCACAGCTCCCACCCACACCAGCAGAGCCTGCTTGGGAAATGGGGACAATTTACCCTCTCCTTTGGGGTTCTGCCTCTTGGCTGGGCTTTGGGACTGGGTCTCCTCACCTGCAGCGTGCCTTGATGGGATTGACCTGCTGGAAAGCAGCTCCATGGAGAAGGAACCCAGAATCCTGATGGACAGTAAGTTATCCAGTGTGCCCTGAGGGCCAAGAAGGCCAATGGTCTCCTGGGGTTCATGAAAAAGAGCATGTCCAGCAGGTCAAGGGAGGTTCTCTGCCCTGGTGAGGCCATGCCTGGAGTACTGGGTCCAGTTCTGGGCTTCCCAGTTTAAGAAGGACAGGAGTATAATAGAGAATGTCCAACAGGGGCTACGAGGATGCCGAAGAGTCTGGAACAGCTGTCTGATGGGGAAAGGCTGAGAGGCCTGGGGCTGTTTAATCTGGAAATGAGCAGCCTGAGAGGGGATCTTACTGATATTTATGAGTATCTGCAGGGTGGGGGGCAAGACAAAGGGGCCAGGCTCTTTTCAGTGGTTTCCTGTGACAGGACGAGGAGCAATGGACACAAACTGGAACCCAGGAGGTTCCATCTGAACAGGAGGAGAAACTTGTTTGGTGTGAGGATGTTGGAGCCCTGAAGCAGGCTGCTCAGAGAGGTTGTGGAGTCTCCTTCTCTAGAGTCTTTTAAGACCCACCTGGATGTATTCCTGCATGACTCGCCCTGGGTGATCCTGCCTTGGCAGAGGACTTGGACTGGGTGATCTCCAGAGGTCCCTTTCAATCCCCACCACTCTGTCATTTTATGGTGCAACAGATCAGGTGATGCAATTGCAGCAGGTTCTTGACCTGAACCCTGCAGGTTGCTAATTGTGATTGGGGATGTTTGTTGGAATGGGCTTTGTGTTCCTTGTCTCCTGCAATCCCAGCACTGCAGCCTTGCTCCAGCCCCTCTGCTCAGACGCTTCCTGACACTTTCCCTTCCACAAAGCAGCTCCCCCAGTTGCCTGATGGGAGGATGAGAGCCCTTCCTCAGGATGTGAATCATGTCTCTACGGGAGCCTGCTCCCGAGGTCTCAGCCTCCTCCTGCTCCTGAGGTCTCGGCAGCTCCGGAGGCTGCAGGTCTCCATCCCATCCCCACTTGGGGAGGAAGGATGCAGAGCCCATGGGAAATGCAAGCTAAGGTTGGGCAGTGCTGTGCTCCCTGGAGGTGTTAGGAAGGAGACTCCACTATCCATATATCATATCATCTAGTTGGAACTAGATGATCCTTGAGGTCCCTTCCAACCTTACCATTCTATGATTCTATGATTCTATATCACTGTTGGGTTTTGGTGTCCCCCTTTAACCTGCACCTCAAATCTTGGGTTCAGTTTTGGGCCCCTCACTCCAAGAATGACATTGAGGGGTTGGAGCAGGTCCAGGGAAGGGCAATGAAGCTGGGGAAGGGTCTGGAGAACAGGGCTGGTGAGGAACAGCTGATGGACCTGGGGTTATTTAGCATAGAGCAGAGGAAGCTGAGGATAGACCTTGTGGCTCTCTACAGTTCTCTGAAAGGAGGTTGGAGATAGATGAGGGTTGGTCTCTTCTCCCCGGTAACAAGTGATGAGACAAGAGGAAATGGCCTCAAGCTGTCCCAGAGAAGGTTTAGGTCGGACATAGAATCACAGAATCATAGAATCAGCTTCTTCCCCTTGAGGGTTGTCAAGGCCTGGTTCAGGCTGCCCAGGGCAGAGAGGGAGTCCCCACCCTTGGAGGTGTTCCAGCCCTGTGGAGATGTGGTGCTGAAGGCCATGGTTTAGTGGTGCCCTGGCAGTGCTGGGCTAAGGGTTGGATTCTATGATCTTAAAGGGTTTTTGCAACTAAAGCAAGTCCATCATTCTGTGATTCTCTCTGCTGGCAGGAGCTGGGGTGGGAACACATGATCCAGAACCTGCACTGTTGTGGCAGCAGGAACGGATGGAGCTGGTTTCCCTTTGTACCATGCACTGTACTCCCCTGGGAGTGCTGATACAGAGCTTTACACCTGTGGGGAACTTGACTTGCATTAACACACGGGGTCATTTCCTCAGAGGAAGGAGCTGCTGGGATGTGCAGCCCAATGTCTCAAAGTGCTGAGGGGTTCTGGTCTTGAAAATCTTCCTTTAATGTGATGTGGCCCTGAAGGTGTTGTTCAATATTGAAATTTGGAAAATAAGGAAAAAGAAAAAAAGCAACCTCCTGAGAGCAGGAACTGAACCTCAGTTTGCAATGTCTTGGCCCAGGAGAGTGGTAACATCTTGGGCATGAATGATGACTTGAATATCATAGAATCATAGAATTGTATTGGTTGGAGAAGACCTTTAAGATAATCCAGTCCAAACACTGACCCTGCAGAACCTTGGCCATTAAACCATGCCCCACAGTGCCATGGCCACATGTTTTTTGAACACCTCCAGGCATGTGGACTCCACCACCCCTTTGGGTAGCCTCTTCCAATCCCTGACCACTCTTGCCACAAAGAAACTGTTCCTAAACAGTGTCAAAGGCTTTACCCACACTTGCAGGGCGAGAGGAAAGACATTCTCTGTGTTTCCTACTGCTTCTGGGTCCCATGTGCAGCAGCTTCATAAAATGGGTACCTGCAGCAGCAGCAGCAGAAGGAAAAAGAAGCAGCAGGCAAAGCCCAGGGTCTGCAGTGAAAATGAGAAGAATTCAGCCTGGCTACACGTGAAGAGCAGCATGTGCTAGGGGAGCGGGGGGCTCAGAGGGAAGGAACCCAAACGGGCTTGTGATTACCTGGTATTCTTCTCCTGATGCCTCCCAGCCCTCCCCGTGCAGGAGGAGATCTTTCTGCGGTGCTGATTTCCATGTGCAAGCCAGCAGTGAAAAGTGCTCCCTCCCCGGGCAGGAGACCCCCTGCAGCTTGATGATGGGGAGAAAAAGCCCCATTTGCAGCCCCCGCTTTCCCTGGCAGGCTGTGGGAAGGTTGCCTCCGTTTCCCCATGTCACAGGGAGGGATGTGGCAATTTGCTTCTCCTTCAGAGTATCACAATCACACGGTGCTGGGTGTTGGTACCAAGCCTGCCTGTTCCTGGTGGCAGCAGCAGGACGGGTCACCAGGCTTGATTACTGTAATGAACCTCGTCACGGAGCTGCCTAATAACAGCTCCAGGCCTATTTCTGGAAGGTCTCCTGGGTGTTTAATTCCACAGAGCTGGAGCAGCAATGCTCAGGAAAGGAACTGGTGGGATGGAGGGCTGGATGGCAGCAGAGCAGGGACAGTCTGGGACTACAAAAGGAAAATGATCAGAGGGCTGCAGAGCCAGAATTAAATCCCACAGATGAGAATTCAGAGTTGTTGTTGCTGGCAGAAATATTCTTGTGGCTGTGTTTCAGATAAAGCCTTCTCCTGCTCTGACTGGAGTTTTCATCCCTTCAGCTCCCAGACCAGGCACGGAAGGAGGAATTTCCTCACAATGAGGATGCTGAGACACTGGAACAGGTTGCCCAGGGAAGTGGTGGAGGCCCCAGCCCTAGAGACATTCAAGGTCAAACTTGATGGGGCTCTGAGCAACCTGCTCTAGCTGGAGGTGTCCCTGCTGACTGTAGGTGTCAGACAAGGCAACCTTTGAGGGTCCTTTCCAGCACAAAGCACTCTATGATTCTGTGGTTCCATGGTCCTCTTGGAATGTTGGTTTTAAACTTACAGTTCAGATACTGACCATCTTGCACCCAGTTCACTGAGAACATTTCTCAGTGCACCAGGATGGCACTCAGAGACGTGGCTATTGGAGGAGGAGGAGGCTGGCAGATCTGAGCTTCAGATCCCTGACAGCAGGGAGCAAGAGAGATGAACAGATGTGGTTTGAAACCCCCCTGAGCTGCTCAGCTAGGATGTCCTTGGTCAGCTGGATACAAGACAGTCAATGTTCGAGCTGTAAGCTTAAAACAAATGTTCCAAGAGGGCCCCGAACTGGTGGGATTTCCATCTGCTGTGCCTGTATGTTTGCCCTGCCCTGTTTCTGCATGGTTGACCACATGAGCCATGGTCACCTCAGCTTCCAGCCAGGTGTGGAGCTGTGCCCCACATCTCCCTAGATCCCTCTAAACTCCCAGCTGCTGCTGCTCCTGACTTTTGTGAAGCAGAAAACTGAGGCAGAGCAGAATAATTCCAGCCTTGATGCTGGGAATCCTCAGTCCTAAGGGCGTCTGGGAAAAAAAACCCCAACATTCTCAGTGCCAGTCCTGCAGTGGGCATTGTTCGTGGGGAACCCTCCAGGACTGGGTTGTAGGGAGGAGTTCCTTGGGTTCATTTTGACTGTTATTGGAACCCTCAGTACTATTGTAATTATTATCACCATTATTATCATTATTGCCATCTTTATTCTCGTTATTGTCATGATTATTGCCACTTACCCACCCCACAACCCCTTCTCATCCCAAGCCGCCGGCTCAGAGCACAGCAGCAGCAGGACAGACCACGTCCCCACCGCAGTGTGAGAAAGACAGGATGATGTCTCCATCGTAGTGGCAGCTGGACAGGAGAGGACAGGACGATACCCTCAGCTCGGTGCCAGCCGGGGAACAAGCACAGCTCCCGCTGCCCGGCTCCCGGTGCCCGCAGCATCCCGGCGGGAAGCAGGGGCTGTATGCTGTGTCCAGGAGAGGCCTCGCCCACTGCGCCCACCGGATGGGAGTTGGGGAAGCTCCCCCGCCCCCTCCGCGCCCCGTATACAAATCAGTATGCAAAACAGAGGGGCGGGGCACGCTCGGGCAGCGCGACCAAGAGGCGTTTCTCGGTATGCAGATGAGAGGGCGGGGCTCCCGTTATGTAAATGAGGGGGCGGGGCGCGGCCGGGTGTGTGTCGGAGGCTCCCGCCAGCTGCAGCCAGAGGTGCTGAGTGCCGCCGAGCTCCGGCCCCAGCTGCAGCGCACGGGGCCGAGCCGAACCGAACCGAACCGAGCCCAACCGAACCCAAGCGGGCGGAGCCGGCGGCCGGCAGCCCCGGGTATAGTATGGCCGAGCCGCCGGCAGCGGCACCGGGCTCCGAGGGTGAGGAGGGCCCGGTGCGCTTTGCTCGGAAGGGAGCCCTGCGGCAGAAGAACGTCCATGAGGTGAAGAACCACAAGTTCACGGCGAGGTTCTTCAAGCAGCCAACCTTCTGCAGCCATTGTACCGACTTCATCTGGTGAGCGGAGCCCCCCCACGGGAATCTGGCATCCCCCAGAGACCCGACTAAGGCCGGCGGGACCCCCTCTCAACGGCTCCGGGGCCCTCTCTCTGCTCGGAGAGACCCCATCACTTTGTACCCTCCAGGGCTCCCGGCCCTCTCCGGGACCCTCGACCCAGCCCGGCAGGACTCCCCTTTGCTCCCTCCGGGACCCTCGATTCTGCCCAACGGGACTCCCTCCATGTCTGCTTTGGGATCCTCTATCTCCTTCCACATCCCCCCCTCCTCCGGAGCCCTAACCGGCTCTGAGACCTCCCAGGCTCAGCGGGATCCCAGCTTGCCCGCCTTGGAACCCTCGACTTCCTCTGAGATCCCACCTTGTGCCTGCTGTATGACCCCCGAGACCCCCGACTCATCCCAGTGGGGCCCCTTCCGCCCCAACTCCATCAGCTTCCTCCGAGCACCCCCTCCCTGGCCATCTCCCCTGAGCCCCCCAGTGCCCCCAACCGGTGCCCATTCCGGGTAGGGTCGTTGCACTGTGGAGCCGGTACCGGGATCGGGGTCTCACTGTTCTCCTCTCTCCGCAGGGGCTTCGGCAAGCAGGGCTTTCAGTGTCAAGGTGAGTGTCGCGCCGGGAGGGGGGCGGGGGGCGTCTCAGGGTGAAGGTGGGGGGGTGCAAGTACCGTCACCCATTCCGGGGACCAGCCCTGGAACCGGCCCCGGAGCATCTCCACCGGAGCTGAGCAGCAGCATCCCCCGGCCCTGCCGTGCCCAGGCTGGGGAAGCAGCTCCCTGCTAATTTTTTAATTAACTAAGCAACCAGTCGGTGGTTTTAGAGCTGTTTGGGGTTTGTTACTGGTGGCTGAGCCCTCAGATAAACACCCCCTCCGCCCCTCAAAAAAAAAAAAAAAAAAAA
>WBNM01038888.1:138958-167881 GCA_013399055.1 Ramphastos sulfuratus
GAAACCCTGAGCAGCTCTGGTCTGAGCTGCAGCTCCTGCTGCTGCTGCAGGTTTTGGGTTGTCGCCATTAGCTCCGCGCAGCCGTTCAGTGCCTGCTTTTATTGACTGGATTAAAGCAAAGGAAGAACAAAAGCAAAACAAACTCCAATCATTCAGAGTTGCCTCAAACCCAGTAATTTCGTGTCAACATATTCTGTGCACTGGAGGAATGTTAGTGTGCAAATAGACTAATTAAAAATGTTTCTGCAATTACTTTTTGCAACACAAATGATGCTAATTATATAATGCAGCAGAAATGGGAAGCATCGTCCCAGAGGGGGGGTTTGGTGGTGCTTGCAGTGGGACCTCTGGACACTGGAGGCTTGGGCAGTGGGAAGCCAGCTTGCTGGCCACTGGGAGCAGGTGGAAATGGAAAGGGGAAGTTGGTCTGGTCCCAGTGCTGCACCAGATGGTCTGTGCTTCTGCAGAACTGCGAGTGGCAGCGGAGCTGGTGGGGAGGAGGGGAAGGTGCCCCTCCATATTCTGGTCATAACATCCAGCCTCATTCAAAGCTGAGTTTTAAAGCCTGCAGCTGGATTCCCTAGTCCTGCTGTTACCTGTGCTAGGGACCTGCAGCTTGGGAGAGCAGGTTTTGTATGGGGAGGAAATTTGCACCTGCAAGAGGTTCTTGCATGTTCTTCTGGGGTTCATCAGGGGGCACTTGGTATGCTGAGCCCTGTTGTGCCTCCTCACAGCTCAGGAGGGCTCATCTGGGTTTCTCAGTGGAAGTGGTTTCTCTTTTCCCTCCCCCTTTGCAGTAGATGTTTTGGTTTTTTTCTCTCTTTCTTATCTCCTGAGGTAGCTGCCATCCTGCAATGATCTCAGACTGTGGTACAGAGAGGTCCATTTCCTTCTTGGGGTACCTCACTGACCAGTGTCAGCAGGAGCAAACTGGGCAGAGGATTTCAGAGCTGTTCCCAGAGTGGGGGGTTGAGTGCTTTGGGGGGTAGCAGGAGGGTTTGCAGCACATCCAACTGGTGTCTGTCAGCTGTGATTCCAGTGCAGAGGTTAAATGAGCCTCTGCTGTGGCTGTTCTCCAGGTATTCATCCTTCCAGGGGAACTGTGTGCCTGGGCTGTCCCTAAGGAGACTTCTCAGCAAGCCCTCCAGACATTTCTGTAGCCTGCTGGCTCACCTGCCTGCCATCCCACTGATCCTGCAGCACACGGGCTCCTGGCAGGGCCTACAGGGCATCCTTGTGCTAGCACTGAGCTGTGGGTAGATGCTCACCTGTCTCAGTGCCAGCAGAAGGTGGTGGAGCTGCAAAGCAGAGTGAGACCTGGAGGGTTTGATGTGTAGAACAGGAGGAGGGGTTGAAGGCTGGTGTGAATTTGTGGACTAATGGAGGTTTATCTAGAATCTCAAGTGAGTGGAGTTGCACAAAGCCCTCCCAGACAGCTCCTCCTCCTCCTCCTGACTGTGTTGCAAGTCTGAAAATGCTGGAGATGGTGGTCAGGGCCATCCAGCCCCCTCTGGGATTGCCAGCAAATAAGTTGTGTGATCCCAGTGACTGGGATATTGACTTCTAGCTGTACCCACAGTTCAGTTGAGGGCAGACCTGTCTGGCACATATTGTTAGGAAGTGTGAGATCAGAAGAGGAGCACTGAAGTGCTGTCCCCTGCTCTGAACTGAGTCATAGAATGCTTTGGGTTGGAAGGGATCTTAAAGATCATCCAGTTCCAACCTCCTGCCAGAGGCAGGGGACAGACATGTCCCACTACAGCAGGTTGCTCAAGGCCTCATCCAACCTGGCCTTGAACATCTCCAGGGAGGGGATATCCTTAGCCTCCCTGGGCAACCTGTGCCAGTGTCTCCCCACCCTCACTGTCAAGAATTTCTTCTTAATCTCCAGCCTCAATCTCCCCTCTTCCAGCTCAAAGCCATTGTCTCTTGTCCAGTCACTCCAAGCCCTTGTCAAAAGTCTGCTCCACAGCTTTCTTGTCTCCCTTCAGACAAGGACCCAAGTGGTAAGGGAGAGGGATGCTTACAGTGCTGGGTGGGATAGGATTCCACCCAGGAGAAGTGTTAGAGTGGATTTCCATCTTGCAGAAGCCAGCTGTGCAGAGGATTAGTGCTGCAGCATGGACACAAGCAGAGCTCTGGAGCTGCCAGAGGCCAGCTATGGGCTGGTTGCCTTTCCCTGCATGTGGTGAAGCTCAGAGCATGGGGCAGCCATGGAGAGGGTGCTTGTGGTGCTGTGCCAGTCATTCCTCCAGCCTGGCTTCATGAGTCATTGTTCTCAGAGTCCCTAAGTTGGAGCCATGTAGAGAAGATGAGTAACAAGCTCCCACAGGTCAGGGCTAACTGCAGCTCCCTTGGGCAGCATGTTCCTCCCCTTGTGGGGGCTGCAACTTCAGACAGGTTGGCAAGAAGCAGCCCTTTGGAAAAAGTGGGCATGGAGAAGTTGTGTGATGATGTTGGATGCAGTCCTGGGCTGCTGGTGTCTCCTTGTGTGTCACCAGCACAAACACTGCAGGTGATGCTGTGCATGCTGTCTCTGTGCTCTCCTGCCTCTCCCCCTTGCCCAGACCCTCCAGCCCTTTCAGGTGATGGTGTAGGAGACTAAGAATGACCAAAGGGCTTGTTCATCCCCTGGGCTGAAGCTGTTCTACACCTCAAGTTTTAGCAGAAGTTCTTCCTAGGGTTGTGCTCCTCAGACCAGATGTGGGGACAGGGTGTCAGGACTCAGGACAGCAAAGGCTGTCCCTTGGGTTTCTCATTCCCCAGGGAAAGGACAGCTATGAGCTGCTGCTTCCATGCTCCAAGCCAACCTCACCAGCCAGCCAGGGCTGGGCTGTGGTGGTGACCTCAGGAGTTTCTTGAGCCAAGAGGCAAAATAGTACAGGAAGAGATGTGGAGCAGACACAGTGCTCTGGTCCTCCAGATGATGACCCAGTGAAAATGAAGGTGGAAATATCTCAGAAGCTTTTCAGCCCATCAGGGCTGATACTAGGAGATGTTGCCTGAGCATATGGACTGTTGCCCCAGCAGAGAAGGGACTTTCACCAAGAGAGACTTGACCCCAGGTGTCTTGTCCTGCCAGCCTGGAGCAGCTGTCACCAAGAAGTCAGTTTTTCCACCTAAGCCACAGGAGGGGTGGAAGAGAGGAGAAGAAAACTCTGATTGTGTTGTGCTCAGCAGCAGCCAAATGCTTCGTGTTGAGCAATTCCCAGAAGAAGCTGTGCTGGCTGGAAGTCTTCCTAGGAATAAAGCATTCCCAGCCACAAGCTGCTGCTGCTATGAGCCACACCTGATGCTGTGCAGGGGCAGAAGCACCCAAGGAGTTTCCTGTGGGGACCATGAAGAGGAGGAGCTGTGGGAGAGTCTCTCTTGAGGGGGTTCTCTGTGCCCCCTTGGTGTGTCTCATAGAAAAAATCTATGGTCTCTGGGGCAGCAACTGACCCCATCTGTGGTGAGCTGATGCCACAGCTTCCAGGGGTTGCTGGGGAGTTGAATGGGGAGCTGCCCGTGCTGTGCACCCCACAGCTTGTTCCTCTGCTTGTGGCCAGGGCTCCCCTGAGACAACCAAGGATGGCTCTGGCCAAGCAGGTTCCTTAGAGGTTGCTTGTTTGTCTTTTCTGGGCTCAGTCCTGGCCAACCAGTGCTTAAAGGTGGTTGGAAGCCACTGGCTCCTAAAATACCTTCTGGTCCCATGAGAAGTACTTCTGTAGGTTGGTAGCTGGTGAGGTGAAGCAGAGTGGCAAAAACCTTTTCTTCTTTGGGGAGCAGCAGGAATCAAGGGTGCCTGGGGCTGTGCAGTGCTGAGGGATGGGTGCATGGCCCTGGGCTGCTGCTGATGCAGAGGCTGATGAGACACTGGCACAGGTTGCCCAGGAAGGTTGTGGATGCTCCCTCCCTGGAGGTGTTTGAAGCCAGGTTGGATGAGGCCTTGAGCAACCTGCTCTAGTGGGAGGTGTCTCTGCCCATGGCAGGGAGTTGGAACTGGATGATCTTTGAGGTCCCTTCCTACTCAGCCCATTCTGTGATGTGGGTTGTGCCTCAGAGAAGGCAACTCCATGGTTTGTGAGTGTTTGTGTCAGTACCACCACACTCTGCTCCACTTACCTGGGTACAGGCTGTGAGTGGTTTACTGCTCCTGGACCAGCCTCCAGTGGAAAGATCAAACCAATTAAAATGTTCTTGTGAGCAGGCCACCTGCATGCTCTGAAGTTACACAAGAACTCCCAAGCAGAGACTTATTTATCGCCCCCCTGCTGAGGGTTATTTTATAGAATCCTAGGTTGGTTTGGGTTGGATGGGACCTTAAAGACCCTGCCATGGGCAGAGACACCTTCCACTGAGCCAGCTTGCTCAAGACCTCATCCAACCTGGCCTTGAACACCTCTAGGGAGGGGGCATCCACAACCTTCCTGGGCAACCTGTGCCAGTATCTCCCCACCCTCACTGTCAAGAATCTTTTCCCTAATTTCCAGCCGAAATCTGCCCTGCTGAAGCTGTAACTGCTCAGTGGCAGGGAGGAAGCCTGGTAAGTTCGCACAAGGTCCCACTTTGTGCAGCAAGTCAGCCCTGGCCACCGCTTCCGCCAGCTGCTCCTGGTTCCCTGTGAAAGGAAATGGCTTTCCCCAGCCGTGACAGCTCTGCTCCGGCTGCGCCGCGCTGCAGATGCCGCGGCTCAGCCAGCATCTGCTGGGCATTGTCTGCTGGCCACACGCTGCTCTGCAGCCCGCAGATCCCTTCAGGAGGCTTCCCCTGCAGCCCTGTCATCTCCACTTCAGTGCTCGCTGCAAACGGGAGTAGGACTCGCCCTGCCTTCCTGCAGAGAGGTTACTGGAAACCAGTTACCTTCTTGTTTACACTGCTCCTCTCATCCTGGAAGCCATCCAAGGCTGGGCAGAGCCGGGCTGTGGCACTGGCTGCTCTGCTGCTAGGTGCTGATAAATGCTGTTTAGATGAAGATGTGATTGTCTGCCTCGCCGCTGCTCCTGCCTGCGCGGCATCTGCGGAGGGGCTGCTGGCAGGCGGTGGGCATGGCCTCGTCTTGGCCAGCTCTGTGGCTCATGGCTGACCCGAGGCACAACTGTGGCTCTGCTCAAGCTGTTCTGTTTTGGCTTGGGCTGACTTCCTCAGCTGCTCGTAGCTGTCCTGCTCTTGCCATCATGTGGAAGAGAAAAGCCAGTTCCGGCATGGTGCTTGAATCAGCAAGCGTAGGGCTGAACACCTGTGACCTTGTAGTGTGAGACCTCAGAGTAGCCTTCCACTACCTGGAGGGGCTCTAAGAGACCTGAGGAGGGACTTTTAACAAGGGCTTGCAGTGACACAATGAGAGGCAATGGCTTTGAGCTGGAAGAGAGGAGATTGAGAAGAAATTCTTTCCAGGGAGGGTGGTGAGACACTGGCACAGGTTGCCCAGGGAGGTTGTGGCTGCTCCCTCCCTGGAGCTGTTCAAGGCCAGGTTGGATGAGCCCTGGAGCATCCTGGGGTAGTAGGAGGTGTCCCTGCTCTTGGCAGGAGGATTTGAACTAGATCATCTTTAAGGTCCCTTCCAACCTAACCCATTCTATGGATCTGTGACCTCCTTGGCCTCCTGTTTCCAGAACTGAAGTCCAATAGTAGAGGAGCAGGAGTCTTCCTGCCCTGGCTGAAGGACATGGGTGGCTCAGGATCCAATACCTTGCACTGATGTCGGCTAAAATAATTTGCTTCCATATTTGGTCTTGCTTTTGTGCCAGGTTTCCACATCTTGTTTAAGTGTGACAAGCAGAATATTCTCACAGCTAATCCAGGCTGGACAGGCAGAACCTGCCAAAAGACCCAGAATTAATAGGCTCCAGTGCATGCCAGTTACAGGGCTCGTGAACATGAGACTTGTTATGGCACAAGCCTCCTGGAATTGGCTCTTCTGCAGCCAGTTAAAGTCTGTGTTCTTCCAGAGTCAGTCACAGAATGCATCAGGTTGGAAGGGACTCTCAAAGGCCATCTTGTCCAACCGCCCTGCAGTCAGCAGGACCACATCCAACTAGAGCAGGTTGCCCAGGACCATCTCCAGTTTGACCTTGAATGTCTCTGGGATGAGGTCTCAACCATATCCCTGGGCAACAGTCTGTGTGAACTTTTCTCTTTGGGTGGGAGGGCTCCTTCTCATGGTGGTCTTCTAGGTGAATGGTTTTTGGATTCAAGTAAGGAAATGGGGGAATAATTCATGGCATTGCAGGGAAATTCTTGGAGCAGCTGGGGTTGAGCAGGATGTGTGGTTGTGGGTGCAGGCAGCTTTGGTGAGGCTGTGTACAAGGGGCAGGGTGGGTGCTGGAGCTTCTCAGTCCCCAGCAACCAGCATCACTTGGGATAGGTCAACAACTTATTGTCACCTTTCCTGTGTGGATGAAGATTTATGCGCAGCCTGAAGCAATCCCCCAAATGGTTCAGAGCCCTGGAGCAGGCTGCCCAGAGAGGTTGTGGAGTCTTCTACTCTGGAGAGCTTCCAAAGCCACCTGGCTGTGGTGATCCTGGGCAAGCTGCTGTGGGCACCCCTGCTGGAGTAGGGAGCTTGGACTGGGTGATCTCCAGAGGTCCCCCCTGGATTTTGTGGCTCTCCAGAGCTTGACAGCATCTTTGCTGTGGAGCAGCCTTTGTGCTGTCAGCAGGACGGAGGTGAGCTGTGCTTCCAGGCATCATTGCTTTTTGTCTTGAGGGCTCCTTTGGGAGAGTGCCCTTTAAGGGAGAAGAGGCTCAGGTTCTCCATCTTCTATTGAATGTAGGTGCTCTTGAGGCTGATGACAAGAGCTGCCTGCTCAGGGTGGCCCTGCCACTGTTCTCAGTTGGGTGTCATGTTTCAAAACTTCAGTCTCCTGCAGTTCCGAGCTGCTCTTCCTACATTTGGTATTCAGTCAGCAGCAGGGAAGCTAAAAATGATTGATGCCTAAATCTCAGCCTTCAGCCACTCTTCTTCCTCCCGCTGTGACACTGGGGTCCTTTAGCTGCAAGATTTGGGGCTGTTCAGCTTGGAGAAGAAAAGGGTCCAGGGAGACCTTAGAGCAGCCTTCCAGTACTCAAAGGGGGCTACAGGAGAGCTGGGGAGGGACTTCTGACAAGGGCTTGGAGTGACAGGACAAGGGACAATCGCTTTGAGCTGGAAGAGGGGAGACTGAGACTGGAGGTCAGGAAGAAACTCTTGCCAGTGAGGGTGGTGAGATACTGGAACAGGTTGCCCAGGGAGGCTGTGGATGCCCCCTCCCTGGGGGTGTTCAGTGCCAGGCTGGATGAGGACTTGAGCAGCCTGCTCTAGTGGGAGGTGTCCCTGCCCATTGAGGGACATTGGATGTAGATCATCTTCAAGGTCCCTTCCAACCCAACCCATTCTATGAATCTGGTAGATTCCTCCCCACCCTGCTGCAAAGCGATGCAACAGTAGCAGCTTCACCTTTGGAGGGAACAGCTGAAGCCCTTTATTTTGCTGGTCTGTGCTGCGAGCACATTGAGCAGTTGACACTGAGCAGATGAAGAAATGCATTTTCATGACTGCCAATTATAGCAGAGGAATGTGAAAGTCAGGCTGTGAAGAGGAGTGGAAGTCGTCTCCTGAATGGCTTCGTGCGACTTTGCCGGGTGACATCGCTATGAAGTCAGGAGTCAGCACCAAGATTGTTTTAGGCTCTCAGGGAGAAGCTGGAGTGAGGGGGAAGTGGCCCACGGGTTGGATTTGCATCAGTTGAGTGGCTGAGCTCCTGACGCAGTGCAAAGTCATCACTGACTGCTTTGGAGAGACTGATTCAGAGCTCAGCACAAGCTGGTATCCTGCGTGGCAGGGACCTCACTGCTTGCCTTGTAAGCAAAATGATGGTGCTGGTGTTGGGATTGGTGCTGTTAGGAACAAGTTCTTTGCCATGAGGGTAGTGAAACACTCGGGTGGGTTGCCCAGGGAGGTGTTTGAGGCCCCATCCCTAGAGATCTTCAAGGTGAGGCTTGACAAGTCTCTGGGCAACCTGATCTAGTTGAGGATGCCCCTGCTGACTGCAGAGGGGGTTGGACTGGATGATCTTTGCAGGTCCCTCCTGCCCAAACTGTTCTAGGCTGTGTCAGGATGGCTGCTGTTGTGCCTGCCCCAAGCTCAGTAATTGGATTTTGGGGCTTTGCTTTTTTTTTCCCCCATTCCACAAAAAACTTCAACTTCTCAGCTTGGCTTGGGGAAAGGATAGTTGGCAATACTCCAGAAGTTGACATTAACTGGAGTAGCCAGGAGGAGAAGTGTTGCCTAAGGGCTAGAAATGGTGCAACCTGTGTCCCTGGTCCCTGAGATGCACTTCCACCACCAAGCTTCAGTCAATGTTTGCAGCACTATGTTCCAGTCAAAGAGGGAGGGGGGCGAGGTTGGAACAGAGGAGCTGTGAGTGCCTCCTCCTTGGGGGTGTTCAGTGCCAGGCTGGATGAGGTCTTGAGTAACCTGGTCTAGTAGGAGGTGTCCCTGCCCATGGCAAGGGGTTGGAACTGGATGGTCTTTAGGGTTCCTCCTAACCCAAACCAGTCTGTGATCCTATGAAGGTGTAGCCAAGCCATGCTGCTGAGCTTGCAGCAACACAGTCTCTGCAGTGCTTGATGCTTCCAGCCCTGCTTGATGTTTCCCTGGTCATGGTGTGGGAGCTCCTCAGTCCCCAGCAGCCATCAACACTTGGGATAAGCCAACCCATTGTCATCTTTCTATATGGATGAAGATTTATGCACAGCCTGAAGTAATCCCCCAAATGGTTCAGAGCCCTGGAGCAGACTGCCCAGAGTGGTTGTGGAGTCTTTTCCTCTGGAGAGCTTCCAACCCCATCTGGCCATTGTGATCCTGGGCAAGCTGCTGTGGGTGCCCCTGCTGGAGCAGGGGGCTTGGACTGGGCGATCTCCAGAGGTACCTTCCAACCTTGCCATGCTGGTACTCAGGGATTTTGTGGCTCTCCAGAGCTTGACAGCATCTTTGCTGTGGAGCAGCCTTTGCACTGTCACCATGCTGAGATGAGTTGTGTTTCCAGCCTTCATTTCTCATTACCTTGAGGGCAGCTTTGGGAAGATGCCTTCTAAGGGAGAAGAGACTGAGGTTCTCTATGCTTCCTTAGTTTCTGAAGGGGCTGAGGAAATAGCTGGCTTTGGAGGGCTGACCAAAGTGCAGTAGCTGTAATTGCCAGTGGAGAGTTTCTGAGGTTGGTAGAGATGTCAAGAGAGAAAAATCCTCTGTGCAGGCGGAGAGAAGGGCTGAGCAGGAGGATGTCTCTGCCTGTCTGTCCATCCTGAAGCCTACCATGAGAGATTCTGCTGCTTTCTGCCCCAGGAATGGCTGCAGAACTGCACTATTCCACATTGTCTAAGGACCATCTCCAATAGCTCAGTCCATTAACTTCCAAATTTGTCTCCCTCGTTTGTTGTTGGAGAGGAGCCTCAGGGCCAGACTGTTCTGGAAATGAGGCTTGTAGGTCTGTCTCAGCAGCAAGTGATCCTCCTGGGTACAACAAAGTGACCTTTGTGGCAGCTGAGAAGCTGATTTCAGTTTGCTTCTGGGGGTTCTCCTTGCCTCGGATGTCTCTCTCTACACAGTCATGTCCTGGTGGGCTTGTCCTCTTTGGAGGCTGGCAGGGGTCTGTCCCAGAAGCATTCTGCCACTTGTCACCTCCTTAATGCCATCTCCTCCCAGCTGGAGTGGGGAAGCCCACATCCTGTGCCACGGGGACTGCCTGCTGGTAGAGAACTTGTGCTGAAACAGCAGAGCTCTTGCTTTGTGTCAAGTCTCCTGGGGCTGCTCCTTTCAGGTCTTTCCTGGGGCTCCTCTGTGCCACCATGTGTGGAGTGGGCTGAAGGATGCCCATTGGCCTGGAGAGTGTGTCTGCAGGGCTGGTGCTGGGAGCTGTGACCATAAGGACATCTGGGGAAGGAGAGATGGAGACTTGGTTCTCTGGTACAGGCGGTGGTGGCCCACAGACAATATGGGGAACTGGTCACCTTCAGAGCAGCCTCTTGTACCTGTGCTAAGGTTCATATGCAGTGAAGTGTCCACTCTCTGCAGCCCCTACTGGGCTGGCAGGAGAAGCTACAGAAGGTGGGGTGCTGTTTGGGGAGATGCCCTTGACCCCCTGCCATGTACCACAGATCTGGTAGTGGATCTGGCCACCAGTCCCTGTTCCCTCTGTCCTAGACGCCACCAGTGGACGGCAGATGTACAGCCACACTGGTGGCCAGAGCAGAGCTCCTGACCTAGAGTCTCCTAGGGCTTCTGAGGTGGAAAAAGTCTCACTTGCTGGGTCATTTAGAGACTCTGAATCTGGGGTTTTGGCAGGAGGAGAGGCTTTAATTAGCTGCTGCTCAGTAGGGCTGCCATTAGATCTTCAGAGCAAGATGCTGCTGGACTGGAAAGAAAAGAGGACAAGAGCTCATTTGCTCAGGGTGGTGATTTGCATTTGGTGGATTGCTGAGCCCTTGTGGAGGATTCTTCCAAAATAACTTCAGATTTCTGCCTTCTCTGAGAATCTGTCCTGGTGCCAAGCAGCTTGGAGCCTGAATCCCTTTGTTTGCTCTTGCCAAGGGAAGGGGATGTTTGTCTGGGATGTGGATGGTGCTGGCATCAATCGCTGCGTGACGGATGACGTGCTTCACCCCACCTTGGAGCAGGACTCTCTTTCCCCTTCATCATACCTAAAAGGACTCTCCTCTTCTTTTTTTTCCTTTTCCCTTCCCCTCCCCCAGCAGCTCCAGTACTGACCTGAATGCTCAGGAGACATAGAATTGTTTCTGTTGGAAAAGCCCTCTGAGATCACTGAGTCCACCCATCAACCCATCACTGCCATGGTCACTAAACCATGTCCCCAAGTGCCATGGCCACAAGTTTCTTGTACCAGGGTGGGAAGCTTTGCACCCCATTTGCTGGACCTCAGCTCTGCTGTTGGTTGAAAAGAGGCTTTGAAATGCATCTTCTTCTCAGTTGCACCCTCTGATAGGACAAGGGGCAATGGATGTAAACTCCATCACAGGAAGTTCCACCTCAACATGAGGAGGAACTTTTTTACTGTAAGGGTCTCAAAGCACTGGAACAGGCTCCCCAGAGAGGTTGTGGAGTCTCCTTCTCTGGAGACTTTCAAGACCTGCCTGGATGTGTTCCTGTGTGACCTGCACTAGATTATGGTCCTGCTCTGGCAGGGAGGTTGGACTTGATAGTCTCCAGAGGTCCCTTCCAGCCCCTAACATCCTGTGATCTGGGGAACTTTTGTTCCTGCCCACGCTGCCAGCTTGCGCAAGATGATATCAGGCATTGCTGGCACAAAAAGAAATCCAACCTCCGTGCCCTTATCTTGGTCCAGCCCCTGCACTGCCCTGCAGAGGAGGAGAGTGGCTGACTTCCACATGTTGGGTGTTTGAGGGCAATGGCTCCATCACCAGGGCTCTACACTGGCAGCAGTGGCCAGCTCCCTGGTGATGTTGCACTCTTGGAGAGCAGCAGGAGCAGGACAGGGCTTACAGCCTGTCCCCAGGAAGCCCTGATTAGCTGGGCTGTGAAGAACCTGGGGCTGGTGTTCCTTGTGAGCAGGTCCCCAGTTTGCTGTCTGTATGGACCTTTCTGGCCTGCATCACTGGAGGGAAGGTTTCCTTTGACCTAAGGCTTTGATGCAAGTGGTCACCACTCCTTTCCCAAATGTAAGTTGGGAATCTGCAGCTGGTTAGCCCTCAGTGTTGCTATGCTTCAGAAGTCAAGGTCCTTTGGCCTTCAACTGCCTACAGGCTGGCCAAAACACAAATGGCCAGGCAAAGGGCTTGTCCTTTAGGTCAGTTTGGGCCATTTCCCCAAGTGGTCCAACAGGACAAGTGGTGCTGGTTTGAATTGAAAGAGGGGGATTCAGCATGGACAGAAGAGTGTGTTGTGTGTTTTGTTTTGTTTTTTTGATGCTGAGGATGGTGAGACCCTGACTGAGTTTTCCCAGAGAGGTGGGAGATGCTCCATTCCTGGAACCACTCCAGATTAGGTTGTCTGGGGCTCTGAGCAACCTGCCCTAGTTGCAGATGTCCCTGCTGACTGCCAGGGGTTGGACTGGATGAGCTTTAGAGGTCTCTTCAACCCAAACCAGTCTGGGATTCCATGATTTTAGGGTGTGAGAGTCACTCACTTCAGTGGGTAGGAAAAGTGGGCTGCCTGTACCTGCTGCCATGAGGTGGGAGAAGGTCTTGCAGGAGGTGGCATGGAGCAGAAAGCTCTCCCTGCCCTTGGTGCACCTGCATGGATGGAGACAGAAGCCAAGGCACTGCATCACTGCCTGGTGGTGAATCCCAGTGCTGGTGGTCCATGACACAGTGAAGTTGCCCCCCTCAAGCCATCTTCCCCCTCCTGTTTCTACCCAATTTACGAACCCCAGAATTTCTCTGCTGTTACTCTGAGCTGAGGCTGAGAACCAAGGGCTGTTGGGAAGGGCAGACTGAGTCACTTTCTCTTCCTCCTGGAAATTTCCCTGTGAAGTTTGGGTTTAAGCTCAGGTTTGAGGGCAGTGGAAGGCAGTAATTTGTGACAAACCCTCCTGGTTCAGCTCCTGCCAGAAGAACACCTTTGGGCTGCAGGAATGGTTGGGCTCTGATTCCTGGGGAACTGCTGCTAGGATGCTCCACTCCAGAGCCACCAGCCTGAACTTGAGACTGGGCAGGGGGGAGCTTATGAGCTTGAGCTGTGGAGGCTTGGTGCTGCTCGTGCCCTGACTCGCCCAACCCAAGAGCTGCACTAGCAAGGTGCTCTTGGCCTTCCCACCACCTGAGCAGCCACTTTCTCTTGATTGCTTTCACTCCAAAGCCACCAAGGTGAACTTCAGGCTGTACAACTTGAGCTGTGGAGGCTTGGTGCTGTTCCTGCCGTGACTCTGCTGCTCTCCCAACTCAGGAGCTGCATAAGCAAGGTGCCAAGAGGCTCTCCTATCACCTGAGCAACCACTTTCTGCTGCCTTTGCTGCTGCTAGCTTCTTTTGTCACCCTCTAGTTCTGGTCCTGGTAGAAACAGAACCACCCATCCTCACCCCTGCAATGCCAGCTAGGATTCCATAGGCTTTATGGTGTCCTCCATCATCTGTCCCACCTCCAGGTTGCAGGGCTGCAGCCCACTCCATCAGTCCCCATATCAGTGGTTGCGAAAGTCTTTTCCAACCTAAGTGGTTCCATCTATACCTGCCTTTGGGTCATTTTGACCATCCTGCCCTGTGAGGTGCCTCAGAGCTGGAGGAAAGTCAAAACCTTCAAAAAGGGTAAGGAGGTTTTTTTGGGTGCATTACAAAGAGTGCAGCCAACAGGTCAAGGAAGGTTGTCCAGCAGGGTAGTGGAGCCCTGGAGCAGGCTGCCCAGAGAAGTTATGGAGTCTTCTTGTCTGGAGAGATTCCAAAGCCACCTAGCAGTTGTGATCCTGGTGGTGGATGCCCCTTGTCTAGCACCCTTGGTCTGGGTGATCTGCAGAGGCCACTTCAACCTTCACAGATCTGTGTGATATTTTTTTTTTTTTAATTTATTTTTTTTGTCCTAGACCTTTTCCTGCTCTGCATGGGGTTGAAGGCAGCAAACCTCCCCTGAAGTGGGTGGAGAGCCCACCCTACATCCTCCCAGCCCCACGCAGCCCCCGGGCTGGGTTGTCTGGCAGCAGTGGGGGCCCCTTCCTTGCTGTGGGGCACAGCGACTTTATCTTCCTCCTGACTAGGGTGCCTTGGTGGCTGTGGGTGCTTCAGGCTTGGCAGCTCTGCTGCAAGTTCCTCTCTTATCTCTGCCTGCTTGGCTGTAGTTTTTCTTCCACCGTGTCAGAGTGAAAGAAGAAGACTTCTTTAAAAAGCAAGAGGAAAATCATGTGAGTAGGCAGGGTGCTGCCAGCACCCAGGGTTCAGAGGAACAGGCCTCATCTGGTCACTCCTGAGGGAGGAAGCTCAAGGGCTGCCAGGCTCTGCCACTGTCCTCACCCCTGCACTGGGATGCTCAGGAGAACATTATGGGTCCAGTTGGATGGTGGTGCTGGGTGCTCAGTGCAGCAGTGGGGCAGGAGGATGGAGGCTGGTGTCCCCATGGAGGCTGGTGTCCCCATGGAGGCTGGTGTCCCCATGGAGGCTGGTGTCCCCATGGAGGCTGGTGTCCCGCTGACTGGTGTGGGTGACAGCAGGAGCAGAACCTTGTCCCCATGGCATGACAGTGGGTACAGTTTGCATCACTGGCTGCTTTTAGCAGGGCATGGTGATGCTGTCAGATGTCTCCTGGGTTTGGCAGCATTGCTGACAGCTCCTCGGGGCTGTTTGGCTGCCTGGGTTATTGCTGTCTTTGGAGCAGGATCTCTGCTCAATGTCAAGTGGCTCAGGATGCTTGTCCCTTGCTGGCCAATGTCCTCGCTGTAGGGTGGCTGGCACAAGCCTGTCCAGTGGGACACCAGCCAAGGTCTTGGCTGCCATGGCTGTGCCCACCACAGTGCTCCTCTGCACCAGGCTGTGGGGTCACGATGGCCTCAGTTCTGGGTCTGCTCGTGGTGCTTCTCCCTCTGCACATGCATGGCTGTGGAGAGGGGACACTCAGCTGCACAGTGTCCCTTCCTGTGCCCTTTCTCTTGCCTTGGGGGAGTGCCGTGTGGGCCTGAAACCATGGCATGTAGGAACAAGAAATGCATTCTCCTTCCAAAAGCGCACCATGGTCCCATGTGGTGCTGAAGGCAGGGTCCTCAGGGTGGTCCCCTGAGCCCTCCTTCCTCTTTTGCTAAAGAAACTCATTCCATGAGTGTGTTTGTGGGACATAGGACCTTGAGCAGTGTTTTTTTTAATCTCTTCTTCCTGCAGCTTCTTTGCTTTAACAAGTGGGGTGAGCAAGGTGTGGAGTTCTCCTGGCATTGAGCTGCTGGAGCTAGCTGGGAAGTCACTGAATCCCAGGCTGGGTTGGGTGGAAGGGGACCTTTGAAGCCCATCCAGTCCAACTCTCTTGCAGACGTCCATGCCAACTGCAACTAGAGCAGGTTGCTCAGTGCTCCAAACAACCTGAGCTGTGATGATTTCAGGGATGGGGCATCTCCCACCTCTCTGGGCAACTTTGGCCGGGCTCTCACCACCTTCAGTGTCAAGGCTCTCCCTTCTCTCCACTATGAATCTCTCTCATTTAGTTCAAGCCACCCCTCCTTGTCCTGTTACAACAGACCCTGCTCAAAAGCCTGTCCTCAGCCTTTCTGCTCATCTCCTTTTAAGTTCTGAACTGCTCTGTTGTTCTTTGGACCTGGGGGTTGGAAGCAACCATCCCCTCCAAGTCAGCCTGTGCCCTAAATTAGAGCTGCAAGATGCTGCAGTGGGTCCATATGGAGACTCCTAAAATAATAGCTGTCAGCTCACTGCTGACTCGCATGGGCTGTGGAAGCTTTTGCCGTCGTGCTGAAGCCCAAGGAAGAGGCTGGTGGGCTCCAGCCAGAGCTGAGGTCTGCGCCTCTTGGCCCTGTGGGACACACACTTTGAACTGGCCCATCTCAAGACCACGATCTCCTGCCAGGGTAGCTTCTGTTAGAACAGCCCAGGCATTTGGAGGGGCTCTTATTACCTGTCTGTTAATTACAGGGCCAGAGCTGAACTTTGAGGAGAGCTGGGGTCAAACAACTTCTTTTAGCACTTTTATTCATTCCATTTCTGGGGCAGGTGGATGACCCCGAAAGGTGGAACTCTGGCGAGCGTGTGCTGGCAGCACTGGGGCAGCTGCTGCCTAATTGCTAGTATTTTAGTGACAGAGGTGTCTGGAATGGATCCCTGCTGCTGGCATTTAAATCCTAGTTTATTGGCTGCTGGGTTTGATGTTGCTTTCCCTCTAATGAGCGAGGGCTGACGAACATCTAATAAAGAACTCGCATCTCCTCTTCTCACTGCTGCAGAGATTGTTGGACTCCTAATTGCTCTGCAGTGGCCTTCTGGAGGTGGCTGCCCATCAGGACAGCTGTTTCCTTTGATGGGGTTATTGCAGATTCAGGTCTTGTCCTGCTCGGGTTTTGTTTGCTGTCCGTGCCTGGCTGTGTGTGAGCTGCCAAAGCCATTGCACCAGAACGAGCAGCCTGATTGCGAGGGCTTGGGACTGGGGGCTGCTGCTGGTGTGGTGGGACCATCAGTGGTGCTGCTGCCAAACTGGGGAGCAGCGCTTGTACCCAGTGAGACTGGAACCAACCTGAGCTGAAACAGCTGAGGGAAGCAGCATTTTGTCCTCCAAACCCCTGATTCTCTTCGTTACAGAGGCTGCTGATGCTTGAGGTGTGCAGCTAACCGCCCTCTGTGCAGCAGTGGAGGGAAGCAGATGCTGGAGGGGATGGGTGCTGGGTGGGAGGGATGCTCTGCAAGGACAGCTGGGTCTGATGTGTGCTCTGCTTAGACAGCTGAAATCTGTGCCTGTGCTTTGTGTTTGCTGAAGTTCAACAAGGACAATGCTGGACAAGTTGGTCACGAGCCAGCAATGTGCCCTTGTGGCCAAGAAGGCTGGTGGTGTCTTGGGGACTGTGAAAAAGACTTCTCCTCATCTGCTCTGTCCTACTGAAGCTACTGCTGGAGAATTGTGTCCAGTTCTGAGCTCCCCAGTTCAAGAGAGCCAGGGAACTATTGGAGAGAGTCTGGTGGAGGCTGGGAAGATGCTGAGGGGCCTGGGGCACCTCTGTGAGGAGGAAAGGCTGAGAGCCCTGGGACTGTTGAGCCTGGAGAAGAGCAGTCTGAGAAGGGATCTGAACAATGCTTAGCAAGAGCTAAGGGCTGGGGGGCAAGAGGATGGGGCCAGACTCTCGTCAATGGTGCCCAGGGACAGGACAAGGGGCACCAGGCACAAACTGGAACCCAGGAGGTTCCACCTGAACAGGAGGAGAAACTTGTTTGATGTGAGGGTGCTGGAGCCCTGGAGCAGGCTGCCCAGAGAGGTTGTGGAGTCTCCTTCTCTGGAGAACTTCCGAGGCCACTTTGCTATTGTGATCCTGGGCAAGCTGCTGTGGGTGCTCCTGCTTTAGCAGTGGGGTTGGACTGAGGAGCCTCAGGTTCTTTCCAACCATCACCGTGCTGGTATTCTGTTGAACAGCATCTGGGAGAGGTCTTGGGCACAGAAGTGCTGGAGTAGCCTTGGAGAAGATGCTTTTAAAAGTCCTTCTGAAAATCTGAGATGTTCCTGTTCTAGTTTGTCTGCTCAGGGGTTTGTACTGGACCCTTTGAACGGTGTTTGTGTACTTAGAACAGAGCCCTGGAGCTACTGATGCCATGAAAGGTGACATTGCTCTACATGGTCCTGGGGTGATGTGGTAGAAGGGCATGAGAACATCGACTGTGAGATGCACCCTCAAAAACATTGGCTTGTCACCAGCACTCTGCACTCGTGGGTGTGCTGGGGACTGTGCTCCCTCTACCCTGGTGACACTGGTGTGCACTAGGAGGCTGAGCAGAGCCCTGTGCCACAGCAGCTGGATCATGCTCTGGAGCATCTTTGGATGTGTAGCATGTTCCTTGTGGAGCAGTGACCTGGGAGCTCTTGAACCTTGTCGCTGGGCTGTGGTGGCTGGAGCTTGGCCATGCAGTCCCTGCTCCCTGCAGCGTTGCCCTTCTGGCCACATCACGAATCTGAGCTTTTTTTAACCTTCCTCACCCTCTAGTTTTGGAGAAAACCCAAAGACCTGAATTAGGACCTAAAGCACACACCCCAGGTGTTTGTGGAAAGTGTGAGAAATGGTCACTTTGGGGATTTATTCACATGTGTGTGAGTAGCTGAGGAGCTGGGTGGCCAGCTGGGGCTTGGGGTAACTTATCTTCATGTCTGGGGGAGGTGACCTCCAGCCTGGCTGGTGTTGTCATACCCAGATAAAAACATTTCCTGCCTAGCTTAGCTCACTTCCAGGGCTTGCCCTGCCTTCTGGCACCAACTGCTCAGGGTAAGCTGGACTGTCCTGGTGTGACCATGTGCATGTGGTGCTGCTCTTGGGCCTTCCAAAACCAGGAGCATCCCTGCTGCTTCAGGCACAGCCTTCACCTCCGTGTGCAGGAGATCAGCAGAGGTGGCTGCAGCCTGCTGGCTGAGGCAATGTGGCACAGAAATTACAAAACTTGAGCCCAGGAAGCCTACTGTGTAGTGGCACAAGGTTGTGTGCTGACAGGAAGGGATGGAAAGCACCAGAAGATGAACCCCATAGAAAGACAGGATGGTTTTGGTACGAAGAGGTGATTGAATCCAACCCTTAACCTGGCACTGCCAGGTCACCACTAAATCATGGCCCTCAGCATCACATCTCTGTGGCTTTGAAACCCCTCCAGGGATGTGAACTCCACCACTGTCCTGGGCAGCCTGGGTCAGGCTTTGACAGCCCTTTTGGGAAAGACATTTTTCCTCATGTCCAAACTAAACCTCCCCTGGCACAATTGCAGGCCATTCTTCCTGTCATCCTTTGGGAGAAGAGACCAAATACCACCTGCCTCCAGCCTCCTTTCAGGGAGTCTTGGAGAGCAACGAGGTCTCCCCTCAGCCTCCTTTTCTCCAGACTAAACAACCACAGTTCCTTCAGCTGCTCCTTACCAGCCCTGTACTCCAGACCCTTCCCTAGCTTGGTTTCCCTTCTCTGGACATGCTCCAGCCCCTCCAGTCCTCCTTGGAGTGGGTGGCCCAAAACTGACCCCAGTATTTGAGTTGTTGCCTCCCCACTGCCTGGTACAGGGGAGCAATCCCTGCCCTGGTCCTGCTGATCCAAGCCTTCAAACTCTTCATTTCTTAATGAATCCTCTGAAGAGCAGCTTGAGCCCCTCAGGGACTGTGAGCTGATGCCACATTGACTTCTCTGTGAAGCCCCAGCTGCCTTCACCTCCACTTTCTTTAAGCTTTCCCACAGCTTTTGATGTTTCTGCACAATCAATACTTGTCTCTGCTCCTGCCTTGACACATAGTGATTTTTCTTTCCCTGAAGGCTTCTGAGGGCTGTGACTGGAGGAAGGGGTGGATCACTTACAGGCACTGCTGCAGAACAACTCTTTTGGAGGCAGCCTTTTGAGGTTTGACTCAACTTTAGCAGCTTCTCTGCAGGGAAGGCTGAATGGAGAGCCAGGAGTGGTGTCAGGTCAGGTAGCTCTGTTTTGAGAAGTGCTCCTAGCTGGGTGGTTTGTTATCTGCTGTCCAAGGCTGTTAGCCAGGTCTTGTTGCTTACTTGTTTTTGTTAAATAATGATCTGGTATAGGGTCTTGTAGAGAGCCAGAACATCTCTTCTCAGCCTCCTGCTCCCCAGGCTGCACAACCCCAGTTCCCTCAGCTGCTCCTCAGAAGGATCCATGAATCCTTATCTCTACAGTTTCCTGGAAGGAGGTTGGAGTCAGGTGGGCTGGGCAAGAGGAAATGGTCTCCAGCTGCCTCCAGTTCAGGTTTAGGTTGGACATGAGGAACAATTTATTCCCCCAAAGGGTTGTCAATACCTGGCTCAGGCTGCTCTAGGCAGTGTTGGAGCACTCATCCTTGGAGGGGTTTCAAAGCCATGGAGATGTGGTTCTGAGGACCATGGTCTGATGGTACCCTGGCAGTGCTGGGGTAAGGGTTGGACTTGATGATCCTGAAGGTCTTTCCAACCTTAGTGACACTCTGATCTTGCTCTCTCTATTGGTTGGAGTGATGCAGTTCTCTCCATCTCTGTCCTAGTGCTGGAGCAGTGCTGCAGAGTGTCCTCAGTCTTCTGAGGTCTCCCCCATTCCCCTGTGTGCCAGTGGGCTCCTGGCATCCCTGTCCTGGTGAGGCTGCAGTGGGGACCGGGTGCAGGAGATGGCTGTGGTCAGGTTCTGCTGCCCTCTTCTGCTCCAGGCTAGATGTGGTTTCGTGCTCTCAGCTGCACCAGGGAAATGTTCCTCACAGCAGGGAGGGTTTTAACTAAATGCTTCTTATTGCTATGAGCTGGTGATTAAAGAGCTGCTGCTCTGCATTGCTTCTCTGCTCCAGGACAAGTGGGTTTGGTGCCCGAGATGGTACCAGACTGGCCCAGCAGCCTGTGTAGATATCAGTGGGTGGATGGAAGGTGCCTTCTCCACTCGTTTGGTGATGCTCATGTTTGGGATGGGGCTGGAGGTTCCCTACTTCATGGGCCCAAGCAGCCCTGTTTCTGCCAGCCTGTCTGTCTGTGGTGCCCACCAAGGCTTGCAGCAACATGTGGCTCTTCCTGACTTTTCAAAGCTGTCCCTGTGGCTGTGACTCTGCACTTGGATGTCCCAGCATCAATTTGCAGAGCACTTCCATAGCTCCAACAGCCTTTTGGTGACAGTGGAGATTTGAGGTCCTCCCTGGTTGCTTGGTGTTGCTGCAGATCTGGGTCAGGCTTTGCTCTTGAACCTGGGAATGCTGTGGGCTCACATCCCTGTTGTCATCATCCACCTGTGTGACCTTGGGGTCTTTTAGTCTTGGTCAGCAAATTATCTCCTACTGCTTGAGAAGAGGAGGATGCATACATTAAAGGCAGTGAGGTACTTGGCTGACCTGGTCATCCTACCTGGACCGGAGAGGGATCACAGCTCAGTTCTGTTGCTGGTCAGACAATGTCTTGGTAAAGTGGTTTTGTGCAAACACTACTGGGGCAATGGCTTTGAGCTGGGAGAGAGGACATTTAGTATGGAGATGAGGAAGAAATTCTCCCCAGTGAGGGTGGGGAAACACTGGAACAGGTTGCCCAGGGAGGTTGTGGCTGCCCCCTCCCTGGAGGTGTTCAAGGGCAGGTTGGATGAGGACTTGAGCAGCCTGGGCTGGCCGGAGCTGTCCCTGCCCAGGGGAGGGGTTTGGATCATCTTTAAGGTCCTTTCCAACCTGACCATTCTATGATACTCATTGCCCTCCACCCCTTGGTGATGACTTAAAGTGGTCCCTCAGCTGTAGCACAACTTCTACACTCTCCAAGGCTGAAGCAAAGCAAACTCACCTTTTGTTCTCTGCTGTGGTGGCTGGTGGTGGAGCTGTGCCTCTTGTGTTGGTACATGACTTGTTCTCTGTCCAGTCTGCTGCAGGATACAGCAGCCAAAGTGCTGGGCTTGTGTGCTGCATCCCACTGATGCAGCTGGCTTTGTTCAGAGTCTTGAGTGTGTTGGAGCATGCTGGCCAGCGTGAGTGGCTGCAATTAGCTGTGTTCTTAGGCTGTGGTTTGCTGTGCTGACTCACTTCTAGCTCTCTTCAACACACGACTTCAGGCCGAACAGAAGCCTAGGGAAGGTGGCAGGGTGCAGCTTGGGGCAGGCTTCGGTTTGGGGAAGCCGAGGTCAGGGAACAGGTGAGGCTGGGCTGGAGGTGATGGAGATCCAATGACAGCAGGTGGCTGCTCCTCGGACCTACAGGGTGCTGGAGGAAATGCCTCCAGTCAGCCCAGAAGTGTGGTGGCATTCAGCTCAGTCTCGGCTTTCCCCGGTCCCTGGGACAAACACTATGGTTTGATGAAGGCTCTGGGAGCTGAGCTGCCTATCAAATGGTGCTGGTGCCCGTGGGAGAGCAGGAAGCCAGCAGAGCAGAGGCAGGCGAGAAGTCCCTGCGTGTGCCCTGGAGCGTTGTCTGTAGTATCGCTTCCCCAGAGCTATTTCTGAAGCCTGGAGGCTCTCACTAACCAGCTCGAACTTGTCTTGCTTGGCATCTGGTGAGCTTGAGCAGTAATGCTGTGCTCTGACAGTGTGTCCTCTGCAGGGTGCAGCTCATCTGTGCTCCAAGGAGGACGTTTTGGGGTGGAAGTAGGAGGAGTGTGCTGGTGGTCACAGGCAAGGTGTCAAATGGCTGCAGTTGGTGAGCATGGTGAAGCCTGGGCACCTGCTGCTCTCTGCTCTGCTTCTGGACTTCCTGCATTGAAAATGCTTGTGCTTTGCAGGCCCTGGCTGTTCCCCTGGCAAGAGGTCAGGACCCTTCCCTTTCCAGTGCTCTGTGCTGTGCTCAGCACCTCTTTGCTGACACATGTGATTTCTGGCTCTCAGTTGTCTATCTTCTTCCTTCTGTGCTGGAGCACTGAGCTCCTGGATCCTCCCCAGCAGTGCCACGGGGTTCATGTCCTTTGTCCTCTTTGTGGCATCAGGACCAAGATAGACTCAGTCCATTGAAATAAAGCCTCCTGTGAGAGTGGATCAGCCTCCCATGAGTGGGTCAGGATCTGTAGCCAGGACATCTCTATAAGGGTTTTAGTGATGGTTGGTACCCCAGGAGACACCTGCAGAAGCTCCACCTCATCCTGTGCTCTTCTGCCACCATCTCTCACTGCCGTGATGTCTCTTTGCTCTGTACTTGATCACCTGAAAACCAAGATGTTGTGCTGATGACCCCCAGCTTGCAGCCAGGGCTGGAGAGCTGCTTTGCTGCTAGCATCACTGTGCTACTTTCCAACAGCCCATCTCTGGCCATGGGTGACACCAGGTAGCAGCTCCATCCCCACCCTCATCAAGTCTTTGTCATCTCTTTCGTTGCTCAGATGCTTTTGTTGCCCTTTGATGCTCCCAGGGGCAGGTTCCCCCAAGCTGGAGAGCTGGGGCTGCGCTGCTGGGACGCGTGAGGGGGCTCCTGCTGCGGCGAGGAGCTGTTCTCCAACACTGCAGCACCAGGGAGGGTGTTGGAGTGGGAAGGCTGGAGGGGGGAGAAGCTCGCTGCTGTTCCTCCTAATTGCTCTCCCACTTCTGTACTTGAGTGAGGAGCTGCTTTGAGCTGTGTCCCTGGAGACTCTGCTGGGTTCTGTTATCCCCAGCAGCAGTCGGTCACTTGAAGAGGCACCCTTCTGTGTTTTCATGGAGCCATAGAATGACTTGGGTAAAAAAGGGACCTTAGAGATCATAGAGTTCCAACCCCCTGCCATAGGGACAAAGGGACTTACTCCATTGTTCCTTTGACACCAGAGCCATCCATCTGCCTGCTGATGTGGAGGAGGTTCCAAGGGCTGGAGTGAAACCTCCTGAGCAGGGGCAGAAAGTGCTCTCACTGTGCAGCCATGTGGAGATGGAACTCCCATCACCAGGTTTACAAGCTCGTGGTGAAATGGTGTCAAGCTCTTGCCCTCACTTCAAGTCCACCAGCTTGTCTTCTGAAGTACATCACTCCCTGTGCCAGCTGGATGCTGCTGTCAACCTTCGAGCTCTCAACCCTGGGGTGGGGGCAACCAAGCTCTTTTTTCTGAGCTCTGTTAAAAGCTTTTTGGTGGCTTTACCAGATCTGGTCCTTGTGACAGAGGGGAAAAAAGAACCAGAGTCATTCATCTGGGCATCAGGCTGTGCACTATTGAGTGTGGTGGGATCATGGTGGGGTTTGTTCTCAGTACTGCTGTGGAATGGTGCTGGGCTACTCTTGGTGCTGAGCTGGTCAAAGAATGAATGTCAAAACGTAAGTGGAGTGGTGAGACTGAAGAGTTGCACTTCATTTTCATGGGCACTTTGGGGTTAAAAATGAGCTTTTTCTGCTCCAGAGGCACCTAGGAAATGCCACCTACAAGCTGACTCAATGCTGGTTCTGCTGCTGATAGGTATTTCTGGTCTGTGGCTGTAGAAGTATCAGTATCTAAGTGCTGTCTCACCAGCTGGTCAGGAATTCACTGGAGAGTTGACAACTTCCCAAAGGAAAAGTTCATCTGCTGGTGGCTCCTGATTCTTGTTGCCCACCTGGCTGCTGTTCCCTGGAGACAATCAGTGGCTTGCTGGTGGTTAAACACTTTCTCCTCCCTGCAGATGCCACCAACCCCTCTGTGCTGAGCCATCAGAGCCCATCTTTGAACACTCATTGTGCAGATGACACAGAGTGGTCCAAAGGGATCTGGCTGGGCTGCATCCATTGGCTGAGGTCAGTTTTGTGAGGTTTAACAAAGCCAAGTGCTGGCCTCCTGCATTTAGGGCACAATAATCCCACCAATGCTTCAGGCTCGGGGCAGAGTGGCTGGAAACAGCACAGTGGAAAAGGACTTAGGAGTGCTTGTTGACAGCAGATGAGGATGAGCCAGCATGTGCCTGGTGGCCAAGAATGTCACCAGCATCCTGGCCTGGATCAGCATGGGTGTAGCCAGCAGGACCAGGGCAGGGATTGTCCCCCTGTACTGGGTACTGGTGAGACAACAGATCGAGTGCTGGGTTTAGTTTTGGGCTTCTCACTCCAAGAAGGACATTGAGGAGTTGGAGCAGGTCCAGAGAAGGGCAACAAAGCTGGGGAAGGGTCTGGAGAACAAGGCTGGTGAGGAGCAGCTGAGGGAACTGGGGTTGTTCAGCCTGGAGAAGAGGATGCTGAGGGGAGACTTCATTGCTCTATGACTCCCTGAAAGGAGGCTGGAGCCAGGTGGGCTTGGTCTCTTCTGCCTAGTCTCAGGTGATAGAAGGAGAGGAACTGGCCTGAAATTGTGCCAGGGGAGGGTTAGGTTGGAGATGAGGAATAGTTTCTTTGCTGCAACAGTGGTCAGGAAGTGGAACAGGCTGCCCAGGGAGGTGGTGGAGTCCCCACCCCTGGAGGTGTTCAGGAAATGTGTGAACATGGCCCCTGGGGCCATGGTGGTGCTGGGTTGCTGGTTGGCCTGGATGGTCTGGGAGAGCTTTTCCAACCTCACCAGTTCTGCGATTTGCACACAAATTCCTGCAAGCTCAGCCTGTGCTTTTCCTTGCAGGCTTCTGCTAAGACCCAAACCTGCCCAGAGCCTCAGAGTGCTACCTGGGGCGTGGTGGAGCCGAGGAGGTTTGCTGGCCCTCTGGGTGCTGGTTCTTAGCAGCACTCTGCATGCAGCAGAGCCCCCTGCCCGTGCTCAGCGCCAGCCCTGCCGTTGCTACGGGAACAAGGCTGCTTGGGCTGGAAACCTGCTTCGCTTCCTTCTCCTCCTCCCCACTCACTGCTAGTCGAGGCATTCAGAGGGATTTCGAGTTGCAAATCTAATAAAGGGTCTTCCAGGTTGTGTGAGGAATGTCTTTGGCTAATGAAGGAGCTGCCTGAGCTCTCGAGGAGTTGAATGAGATGAGGTTTTTGCTCTCAGAAGCCAATTCCCCAACTCTGTGTGCCCAGGGCTGCTCGCTGTGCCACCTGCACGGATAATGGAGACCTTTTGGGTTGCCATAGAGAGTATTTTTGGCTTCCCATATTGCATCAATTGATATTTGGGGGGGGTTTGCTGTGAAGCGGTGAGGGCTGGGCCCTGTCTTTGTCTGGGGCACCGGTGGCAGGTGCAGAAGGGGAGGGCTGCAGCAAGCCTGGTAATTTGTGGGATGGAGGTGATGATCCAGGATCTTGAGTGTGGGGTTTGGAACAAATACCGTCCAGAATGTTCCTTTCTTAGGCTTCAGCAGCCTGCTGGAGGTGTGATGGGTTTGTATGTAGGGCAGATCCTTGCCAGTGCCCTTACCCCTCGGTACCCAGCTGAACATAACCTGTGCTCAGCCTCAAGCTGGCACACAGGAATGGGCACCGCAGCTCTGGGGGAGCAAAGCTCCGAGGGGAGTGATGAACCCTCACCAAAGTTGTTTTGCTCTGTTCCTGAAAGCTTCCTTTTCTTCTCCTTGAGGCATAGGAGGTTCCATGTGAACTTGAGGAAGATTTCCCCCCCCCCACTGTGAGGGTGCCAGAGCACTGGAACAGGCTGCCCAAGGAGGTTGTGGAGTCTCGCTCTCTGGAGATATTCATGTAGCATCTGGATGCATTCCCATGTGATCTGTCTGCTCTAGGTAATCCTGCTCTGGCAGAGGGCCTGGACCAGATGATCTTTTGAGGTCCCTTTCAGCCCCTGACATTCTAGGATTCTGCTTTCTGAACCCCCTGTTAGTGGTAGTGTCTTCTTTAGGTGGTGATGAAAACCATGCTTGTGTGGTGAGACCACAGCTCTGAGTCCTGCTGTGCTTGATCACAGAATCACTAAGGTTGGAAAGACCTTCAAGATCCTCAAGTCCAACCATTAACCTAGCACTGTCAGGACACCACTCAACCATGTCTCTCAGCACCACATCTCCATGGCTGTGAGAGCCCTCCAAGGACAGGGGCTTCATCACTGCCCTGGCCAGGCCTCAACAGCCCTCTTGAGGAAGAACACAGGGCTTGGCCACTTGCTCTGCCTGCTTTGGGACCTTGCAGCACTGAAAGGAGCAGCAGCAAAATGTGTTTTTGTTGAGCTTATAGCAAAGAGCTTCTCTGAATTGAGAGTCCCTGCATGTTGAGGTTCTCCTCACAGCAAGTCCTGAGATGCAGTCTGGGACAGCAGCAGAAGAGCAGCCAGGAGATCTGGTAGGGAATGGGGGCTGTGGGTGTGTAAACACCACCCTTGGAGAGAAAAAAGGCTTGAGCAGCATCCCAGCCTTGCTTTGGTGGGCTCCTTGTCACTCTTGGGTGGTCAGGCTGTAGCCTGGCTACTGGTGAAGTCTTTGGTGGGTAACTCACTGGTGTGCTGCTGTGAGCTTGTCCATGTAACATGGCTGTAGGGCCATGACACAAGGGCACCCAGCTGAATCTCACAGTCACAGAATCCCAGGCTGAAGAGACCCAAGGGGTCATCTGCTCCCAGCTGCAGATTGAAGTGAGGAGCCTGGAGCAGAACAATGCAGGTGGGAATGGCTGTTTGAGCAGACACAAAGCTCTGGAACTTGTTGGCTCTTGTTGAGGTGTTCAAGGCCAGGCTGGATGAGGCCTTGAACAACTTGGTCTAGTGGGAGGTGTCCCTGCCCATGGCAGGGGGGTTGCAACTAGATGATCTTTAAGGTCCCTTCCAACCCAAACCATTCTATGAATCTCTGAGATGCAGCAGGTCAAGCAGCCAGAAGAGGAGAGGAGCATGTGGCTCCTGCTCACCTTCTGCCCACTTCCTGGGCTCCTGGGACTGCAGAAGGAGAAGTAATTCCATTAGGATGTGAAGATGCTGGGCTCAGCCTTTGCCATCCAAAGTAATGTTAGGAAGGAATAGAATTAAGAAGTAATTGGGGATAATGGCACCCCAGTGGGAGCTGAGCTGATGCAGGCAGGGTCCTCCTGGGTCATGACTGAGCAGTGGGGGATGATGGACAAGGATGCTGGAGAGGTGCTGGAGGAGGAGGGAGATGGTGGTGAGCTGCTGGGGGAGGAGGGGGAGTGAGATGTGAGGCAGCAAAGTCTAGGAGGAGATGCAGCCACCTAAATTTGCTCTGAGAACCATGTTTGCAGCAAATTAAAATCCTAGCAGAGTGCATAGCAGGAGCTTTTTTTTTGGGGAAGCACCTTTTTGTGGGTGTGTTTGATGATGTTTAGTGTTCCTGGAGTCTGAAGGGCACATGAGCTTCCCTGGGGGTGGCTGGCAAAGGAGTTTTGCTGTCCTAGGCTGAACCTGCTTTGCAGCTCCCATCTCCATCAATCCCAGGAGAAGCAGCCTCTTGAGGTCATTTGCAGAGGCCTTGAAGAGCCCTGTGAGGGGGTCTCTGGCTAGTGTGACAGGCTGCCCAGGGGAGATGGGAGTGGGCAGGAGATGCAGCAGGAAAGGGCTCCTGTCTCATGGCAAACGGAGGTGTGAGAGGTGATGGGAGATGATGTTATGAAGAAGTTCTTCCCCATAAAAGTGGTGAGGCACTGGAATAGGTTGCCCAGAGAAGTTGTGGAGGCTCCAAGCCTGAAAGTGTTCAAAGCCAGGCTGGATGGGGCCTTGTGCAGCTGTGGGTGGCCTCAAGCTCCCGGGACCATCACTCTTTCTGCAGTGTGTGCAGGAGGCTGCTGTGCAAAGTGGTTCTGGGGACATTCTGTGACTGTCCCTGGGCTCTGCAGGTGCTGGGAGGTGTTGCAGGGTTTGAGATGGCTTGGTGGGGCTGATGGTGCTGCACCAGGAAGTTCTGCAAGGAGAAGGGGAAACTTCAGATGGCTCAAGTGGGAGATCACCTGAAGGTGGGGGGGATTTTTTTTTATCCAACTGCTGCAGCTCCTTTACCTGCCTTGGTAGAGATGACCTGGTCCTCTAAGGCATGTCACAGGTAAAGAGTGAGCACCTCTCCTGATGAAGATTGGGTGTTTCCTCCCAAAATCAACCACATGGTGGAGAAGCTGCTGGTTTGTCAGGCTAGTGAGGGCAGGCAGGAGCTGGGGGCTGCAAGCTGGTCCTGCACCTTTCAGTGAGCTGCTGGAAGCTTCTGTTCCTTCTCCCCGTGGCTCTACAGAGAACTTCTTATGGCTCAGCAGGGAGGAAAACAGGAGGAGAGACCAGCTTGAATTGGAGGGGCTTGCTGGGGCTGCACAGCTTAGCCCAGTATCTGTGCCCTATTTCATGTCTCTGAAGTGCTGCAGAGCAGCTGGGAAGGGATTTCAGGAGAGCTTCCAGATTTGTCTCCTTCCATTTAGCATCTTATGGATGGCTTTGTTCTTTTATTGCTGCATGAAACGGGATGTGGAGCTGCCTTTGGGCGAGCTGCTGATGGCCCACGTTCATCAGGCTGAGGAGGGTGGAGATGCTGTGCCAGCTGCAGCAGCACAAACCTTCTGTGAAGTGATGCCTGCAGCCGAGGGCTCGCTCTGTAGAACATCTGGATTGCAGAGTACAAGGCAGCCCAGCAGGCTCAGTGCCCAGGCTGCGTGTGAGGGTTGTGGAGGTTGCTGTGCTGGGGGAAAGGCTTCAATTGCTTCTCCAAATGCCATTAAAAATGCAAATGGGTTCTTCCAGCGGGACAGAGCTGCGTGGAGAAGTAGGACACAGCACAAACATGAATAAAGTCCTGCTGGCCAGCAGGGACCTAGCTGTGGGAGGGGAGCCAAGAAGGCTCTTTGCAGAGCTCCCTGTAAATAAAAGGACTCTTCTCTTCTCCCCCTCTGGAAGCTGACAGCCTAGGTTGTGTTTTAATTGAACACAGTGGCATAGAATGATGTAGGACCTGTTGTCTAAGGAGAGCAAATTTAACCCATGGCTTGGTGAGGTTCTGCTGGTGGAGCAGAAGCCAGGGGTAGTGACCACTTGGAGACTGAGCAAAATTCACCCTCTCAACGATTGCCTTAAGGTGAAATCCTCAGCAGGTCTGATTCTTCTTCCCCTCACCCCCCCACCCCCCC
>WBNM01038889.1:0-10539 GCA_013399055.1 Ramphastos sulfuratus
AGGGTTAGGTCGGATTAGAGTTATGGAAGAAAGCATAGACCACCAGAGTGAGAGGAGCAGAACAACAACTGAGTACTGAGAAGTGTGTGAGCAGTGAGTGTCTGATCTATATTTTGACTATCTGCTCTTCTCAGCAGAAGAATGAGTGATATAGGTCACAGTTGTTGCCTTTTCTTTCTTCTTACAGCTAAAGATTTAATTTCTCTCAGTAAAATATTCCAATTAGTCTCAAAGCAGCACAAAAACCAAACCACACCAAACCAAAAAAAAAAACCAGCAAACAGAATAAAACAAACAAATGAAAAAGAAACAACAGATAGCAAAAGGAAAGAGATCAGTTCAAAGAGCAGAATGTTCTGGTTTAGATATGTAAGATGTACATGCAAAATTCAGAAAGCTTGCAGCTTTTAGAGATTTTCTTTCTACTGAAGGTATTAATTAGAAATGTTAAGTACATACTTCTGATTAAAAAAAAAGAAGCAAAACAAAAAAATCCCAAACAATAAATCCCCACCCCCTATGAAAAAAATCAAACAATCCAAACCAAAACCAAACCACAAAACTCTTTAAAAATAACAGTCTACGTGAATGGTTAAGAGGAAAGGAATCTAATCCTTCATATTGATCATAAATAGAATCTTCCCTATTTTCATCTGTTGCTGTATGGAGGAGACAGCAAGAAAAAGAGGAAAATCTCATACAGATTATACATGGCCTGACCAGAAACACTAGTGGGAGTCCACATGCAGTTCTACTGGGAACAGACTATAAGGTCTTCTTCAAGAACATGAATTCTAAGGACTGAACTGAAGAAGGTTGCTTCCAGAGGCAGAGTTTTTTACTCCTTCAGAAACTGAAAATGTAAAAGATACCTGGGAAGTTACAGGGATTAAAAGACTCTGCATAGAAAACCTATTGCATGCTGATACTTAAAGACAGACATTTAAAATACTAAATTTTCCCATTTGTGCTTTCTGCTGTCAGGAATGCATAACTTTCAAAGCAGCAGTATAAAACTTTGGTTTAAAGTTTTGCCAGGGTGTGAGAGTCTAAATCATCTCTCCCTTGTTCAAATCAATAAAGATAAAGATTGCCTTTGTTACCTTTCGGACTCAGCCCAGGTTCCTGGCCAAAAGCTCAGGGGTGCAAATCAACATTCAGCACCTTTGTGGACTTCCCAGACTTCAGCCTGGCTTGAATGCCCAGGATGTGGACACCTTACATCGGCTACCCCGAAGAGAAAAGGCTTATGTGTATTTGGGGTACGGACAGGTAAGCGGCACAGACCCTCCCCGGTGCTGCCGCCAGACCCCTGCAAATACATGAGAATACACAGGAAGATTTTCTGGGGAGCTGCACCTGGACAACAGTCTAAAAAACTGTATAAAAAGACATGAGCAATGCCTGCAAACACGAGCACCTCCATGAGCACCTCCACTGGAACACCACCAGCGGGGCACATCCACCAGAAGAATTCAAGGAACAACTCCCACAGAACAACTCCACAGAAGGACATCCCTGGGCCAGGCACACATCTCTCTCTCCCCACATCTTCAGCAGATGGTAATATAATCCCTGCTCTTTTCCTTCCCTACTCTTCTCTTTTTCTCAGTTGTTTCCTCTTCCCTCTCTTCCTCTGTTTTGTTCAACTTTATCCTTTAATAAATAGTTTTGTGGTGATATCTGGTCTCATTTGCACCTTAACTTCACAACACAGAAATCTAGAAGAACAAATCTTGCTCCTCTGGATAGAGATATTCTTAATCTCTGTTCTCCAGACCTTGACACAGGGCTTCTCCTCAGCTCAGTGACAGGATATAGACGTTGACTTTCCTTTTTCTTTGGTAGCTAGAATCTTACAAAGCTTTACTTGGCATTCTTAAGTATGTAATGGATACAGTGTTACATATCTAGCTTTCTAATATAACTAAGATATACACTCAACTGTTGCAATATCTCATCTAACAATACAATCTTTAAGCATTCACATGAATGCTTTTATCAACTGCTTCATTTGTTTAAAATACATTTTTCATCTATGTATTTTTATACCAGTGAGTGGTGCTCGGTGGTTTAGTTTTGCACCTCCACCAGAATTTCCTAACTTCTTACTACTTAATGCTGATGAAAACATCAAATGAAATTATCTCCAAATTCTCAACTCTTCATCTTAAAACAAATTAAATTCAGCAATGGTTGTACTGCTTTGAAAATAATATGATTGTATATTCCAAAATCTAATGTCTTTAATTTTTTATTTTGCTACTGAAAATTTCATACTTGTTCTTAAAAGTCTTGCAATTAGAGGTCAGTTAAAAGGGCTGGGTGAACTAGGGAGCTTCCAAGTATATTGAGAATTATTTATAATTATTTTTATGTTGTTGTTCATTAGGTAGCACAAATAATTTGCTACGTGTTTTTTGAATGTGAGTCTTCAGAAAAGTGGAACTGAAAAACAGTCCAAAAATTCTATGCAAGTTTCTATTTATGATATCTGCATTTTAGAACAGTAAGGTTGGAAGGGATCATAGAATCATAGAATGGTAAGGTTGGAAGGGACCTCAAGGATCATCCAGTTCCAACCACCTGACATAGGCAGGGACACCTCCCACTAGTACAGCTCACTCAAGGCCTCCTCCAACCTGGCCTTGAACACCTCCAGAGTGGGATCAGCCACAACCTCCCAGGGCAACCTGTTCCAGTGCCTCACCACCCTCACTGTAAAGAACTTCCTCCTAACATCTAGTCTATATCTCCCCTCTGCCAATTTAAACCCATAACCCATTTTGATTAGCATTTTAATATCCTAGTATTCTTTTCAAGCAGTGAGTGTTTAAGCAAGTGAAATAACATGAAAGCCATCAATTATGCCTGGAAAAAAGAAGTATATGTAGTGTTCTTTTTCTGATTTCATCCTGATTCCTCTATTTAATAATATTGAAAGGAAAAACACTTGAATAGACAAATAGCTTTTAAATCTTGTTTCAACACCAAAAGATGACAATTTTGTGCAAAATATGGAGGAGACAAGCTTGGGAAAATGCCTCAGGTCTTCACCTCAAGCAAAGATTCCTGTTGAGATAATTGTAAAGTGATCCATTCCCCCCCTTATTATGTTTCCTTTTAACAACAAAATATACTGGTTTATACTCACACCACCCTGACTGAATGACAGAAATATTGTATAATGCTGCTAATGGTACCTAGTTAATGGAGGGTAATGGAGCAGGAAATATGTTCATTACTGATAAGGTGAAGAAAAGATGCTTTTACATTGCTAGTCTAGAAAATCACAAATGACTAAAAGTATTTGTCTGTGGAGTGCAGGAAACATAATTAGGATTTTGTCACTACATATTGACTCACTTAAAAATGCCCTTTTGCCTTTTGCTTCTCTCTCTGCCAGGCTTAAATTTTTAGAATCACAGTTTTTTGCCCTTCTTTTTATAAAGATTTTTGACCATTCCACTCCAGGATAAGACTTAAAACTCTTGTTTAAAACAAAAACCTGTATACATAATTTTTTATTCTTTTACATTTTTGTAACATACCATGTTGGCTGGAGAGCAGCCCTGAGAAAAAGGACCTATGGGTCCGGGTTGATGAAAAGCTCAACATGAGCCTGCAGTGTGCACATGCAGCCCAGGCAGCAACTGAGTCCTAGGCTGCATCAAGAGCAGTGNACATTAGCATTGTAATAATTATTTTCAAATTTTTAGAGTTAATATTTATTTTTTACTATCACGAAACATTTTCTTCTTATGTGACTTATTCCATCTGTATAATTTATACTAATAATTCTAATTGTAAATAAAAAATAATAAAGCTTACTTTACTTCCTAAATCTAGCAAATATAGAAGACTGGATTCTTTGATGTATTTGCAAAAGGTTAATTGCTAAAAATGGGGAGGGAAAAATAAAACCCTCTTTTTCATTTCTTTTTTTTTTTATCAATGTGTAATTAATCATGCAATATAATCTTGTAATATTGTATATGAGAAAGAACCAATACAGCTGGCAGGTTCCTGAAGCCTATTTTTTGCTCTCATTGACTTAATTGTGACTAGAAATAGATCCTATAAGTTTTTTGATTGATAGCCCAATTTGTGCACGTAATACTTGAAGTCAGAGGAAGCAGTTCTTAATGCAACCCTGCCTTAATCACTTTATATGAATCTTCTTTAAATGCCCGTGGACAAATGTTCATAAGTATTTCCAACCAAGATGTATTAGCTAAGGGGTTATTGCCAGTAAATGATGCTTTAACTGTGCAGCATCTCATAATACTGTGGTACTTAGAGTAATCATTGGATATTTCACATTTACCATCTCATAAATAACATTAAACTTAAAGACTAGATGCAGAGGATTTCCAGTTTTGTTCATAAAGTACTGATATGGGTTTAAACCATATCAGTTTAAACTGATGGGAAGATTTAGACTGGATGTTAGGAGGAAGTTCTTTCCAGTGAGGGTGGTGAGGCACTGGCACAGGTTGCCCAGGGAGGTTGTGGCTGCTCCCTCCCTGGAGGTGTTCAAGGCCAGGTTGGACAAGACCTTGAGTAACCTGTACTAGTGAGAGGTGTCCCTGCCTATGGCAGGGGGTTGGAACTAGATGATCCTTGAGGTCTCCTTTCAACCTTACCATTCTATGATAATCTATGATCTATATTAGAATGAAAATGTGTAGTAATTGAAAACTCTTAAGGCAATGGGAAAAAAACAAAACCACAAACACCTTAACTGTATTTTTCCACTTGGAAGGAGTTCCCAGAGAATTGATTTATTAATTTCTGCTGGAAACATGTAATTTAGAGAAAGATTATTAATCCTTAACATCCTAATTCTACCCTTCCATTCATTCCCTAGAAAAAAATACATGTGTTTTTTTATACTGGGGGAAAAAAAAAGTGATTAAGTGTATAAATAGAACAAATGTCTGTACTTGGTTATGGATACATTGCCTCTGATGACTGAGTTTGGAGTCCTTTTGCCCTAGATTCCCTCTTAAATCACTGAAGTAATTTTCTGTATCTCTCTTTATATGTTTAAGAAAGATAAATACTTGGGAGTTTTCTGTCTTTGATGGATATAGACAGTCTATAATGAGTAAAATAGCACATTAGGCTTCTTTATTACAACTTCTGAAAGTACTTAGTGCAAATTCAGTTGTCACTGCAGAAGAACTAATACATTGTGAAATGTAATCTTAGTGTTCTGCAGACTAACTTCCTTGGATATAAAAATCTAAAGTTTTCTGATAGCTTTATACTTGGAACTGTAGATGCTATTAAAATCAGATATTTTAAAATTATATTGTACTTTTTAAGGCTTCAGAGGAGTCTTGGGTTTTCCTGTTTTGGTGACAACAGTTTCTTATAAAGTTTGATCCACTTTGCTTTCCACTATAATTTGTAAGTCAAATTCCATATTTAGTTCAAAAGACTTTTGGCTGACATAAAAAAAAAAATAAAAAGGACAGAAAGTTTAGGGAAAAAAATCACATGAATAGTTCATAGCTTTTTCCAGGCAAGAGGCACTTTACTTTCTAGTGTTAAATTATCAAATAAGTAGGAAAATGTTTTGGATTATTCTTTTAGGACAATGGAGTACAAACACACGTTTGAGGGTTTTATCTGTGTGTTTGTTTTTAGTCAATGTTAACTAATTTTTAAAAATTTCTCATGTTTCTTGTCATGTTTATTTTGCAATGTCATGTCTGACAGTAAAAAAGACTTCATATTCTACAGCAGTTGATCTAAACAGTCAACCAAGTCCTGGGCNATTTTTTTCTAAGTTCTTAGCTAACCTTTTGTGTTAAGACATTCCACTCTCAAAATTTTATTACTTAATAGGGTAACATATTTGTGCACCACAATCAGCTAAATCATTCGAAAGTCTTGCTCCTTCAAACTTGCACCCCTCTGAGCACTACAAAATATTTTTATGGTTGAGTGTGAAATATGTGGACTGTTATTTAACTGCAATAGACACTTTCTCATTAGGTTTCAACTTTGGTTTTCATATTAATTTAATTCTTCAAGACCAGATATTACATTTAGTATTACACCTTAGGGTTTTTTCAAGATTATCTCAGTCAGTTTCCCTGTCCTAGCTGTAGATAAACCAAACTTGACTGTAGGAGAATTTAAGCTGGTTTTTTTTGTTTTGTTTGGGTTTTTTTTATTATGCTGCAATTTAACAGAGGCTCTTCATATATGCCTACTTTATATATAAATTTGATGGGTTTTTTTCTCTGATCTGGAATTACTGTTGCATTCATTATGATTTCAAGCTTGATGATACACCCACCACTGACTTTCTATCTACTGACTTCACCAATAGTTCCACTGGTTGAGAATGATTAAATCACTGGCTTCATTTTATGCTTGATTTATCTGGCATTAAACCTTAATGGATAAAATGTATATCTATTGCTTGCAGCAGAAAATTTCCATGGTAAACCAATCACAAGAGGAACCTTCTGCTTTAGCTATTAGTATACCCTGGAATTTAGAAACTACTCACACCCTCTAAGAATGTACGAAAACCAAAGTTGGATATGCAGGAACTTTCTGCATATCTCTTTTACCAAGAGATTTTTGCAGCTGCTCTACTTGCTTCAAGTACTAAGTATTGTGTTTAATGAGGGGTCGCAGAAAAGTTATATAAGTGGTCTCTAATAGTATTTGACTGGGGAAAGCTGGAGCCACTTAAGGATGTCTACTACTGAAAAATTGCACTATATAATTTTTAGAGCTTTAAGAGATGGAAGGGAAGGAAAGACAATAAGAGAATTTCTATTATTGTAAGCAATTCTAATTTCAAGGAACATTTGATATAATTTTAATCTTTTTTCCTTCAAAACTTTCCACACGACTGCAAGAAAACGAAACTAATGAGCATCGGAACTTTAATAACCCTACAACAGTTTTTGAATGGTAAAAGGAACTGTACAGCTGAGGACAGGCAAATGAGTTGTCTACAGCCAGGTAGGATAATATATCAAATCACAAAATTCACAGATCACTTAAAAAGCAACTACAAAATTTTCAGATGGAACTAAGTTTAGCTCCCATATTCACTATTTTTTTATTTGGACTTATAGTAATTAAATTAGTTAAAAACGAAGAAGTAAACAAACACCAAAACCCAGTGTTACGGAAGGGGTAATTAATTACTGCGAGATGATATTTTAAANCAGCTATGCAGGCAGAATGCGTGGAGGCAGCAGGCAGGATGCAAGCAGACACACCTTGTAATGGCAAAAAGCGCACACCCTGTGTTCCCTGCTTCTTTTATCCAATACAGCCCGAAGATTAATGGGCCTTTGGACACGAGATAGCCAATCAAATGGCAGTTAGCCAAGATTTGGCCATATTGGGTGAAGCCATAGGCTTGCTTTACCCTTTTTTGGGCAGAACACAGCCTTGCATAAGGCAACTGTGTGCACCCTGTTTACCACAGTCGCTGGGCAGGCCACAGACCCCAGACTTAGTGGCGCCAGGTTCTTAGTCCCTTTTCCCTTGGTTGCTCTCCCCAAAACAGAAGGAGGGAGAGCAGAAAAACATGCCTGGGCAAGCCAGGACATGTACAAGCCTAATTTGGCCTGTTTAGGCCTACCATGACACCCAGCCGAACCAAACCAAACAGAAAAAAAAAAAACCCTCAAACCTCAAAACAAAAAACCGAAACCCCAAACCCGCCAAACAAAAGCATAAAAAACAATTAACGTGGAATCCTAACTCCTAACTTGGATGCCTTTTTGTGGTATTGGGTTTTTTGTTCTTGTTGTTGAAAAATAAGAAAGATTTTATTTGACTGGACAAATGACATGTGTTCTGTAGAATCAGTGAAGGGAAAAGGAATTGTGCAGAGAGACATTTTACCCAAGTCAGGCACTATCACCTATCCTTAAAAGAAGCCCATGTTGCATTTTCCCCGTCAAGCTTCCACATATGTATTTTTTCCTGCTAGAAGTCAAATCTCAGGAGAAATGAGAAAAAAGAAGAGGAAGGGAAAGGAAGGCAAGCAGGAAAGGCTGGTGAACATTTATTTCTCAGCCAAGAGCTCCCAAGGCAAGTTATCAGACTTAGGAAATGTCATTGAGATCTGATGCTTCAACAGAACTATGCAATCTGCAAGGAGTTGTTTCATTATATATGATTACTGTGGTAAGTATAGGACACGTTGGTTACCCTTATTTTCTCAAGATATAGTCAGATTTGATAACAGCAATGTCTCAGCTTCAGTAGAAAAGAGAGATCATAGAACAAAAGTTTGGTGATTTGTCAGCATGCTCACCAAAGACAGACACAAGTTAAGCTTTTAAAAGATAAGGGAATCTAAGTGTAAACTTCTCTTTCTTGATTTAATTTCCATTTTCAATTAAGAATAAAAGCCTTACATTAAAGCCACAAGGATAATTCAGGATTAATATAATAATCCAATTGAAATTTTCTGACTTCTTAGGTGACTTAAGAAGAATCTACATTCAGTCATTTTTCCAAAACATTTCTGCTATCCAGACAAAAGGAGCTGAGTGGCCAGAGAATTTGCAGAATACAGTGAATGCTTCCCACAGTTTGTCAGTTTTGCACAGCCACTCACTCAGCAGATTTTAAGGAAAACATTCTCTCTCAGTGAGATTTAGGTGGACTGCAACTAACTTCAAAATATATAAGCAGAAAACACTGTAAATGGATTAAAATATTAAATGTACCAGAAAGGTTTAAAATAAGCAGGAGAAGAGAGGACAATCACGATTCTTTATTACACAAGTCAAATGCAGTTTAGTTTCACTCCAAGTGCAAATGTATATAGTGCTTTGTTCAACTGATATTACAAAAAAACAATGTTCATTCCTTGCAGATTTGAAGTGAATTGCCATTTGTCCTATGGCAAACAATTCTGAACTCAACATTGAGTATATGTTTCAAGCACAAATCCAAGCTGGGTGGTGAATGGTTGAGAGCAGCCCTGAGGAAAAGGACCTGGGGGTCTGGGGTGATAAAAAGCTCAACATGAGCCTGCAGTGTGCACATGCAGCCCAGACAGCAACTGAGTGCTGGGCTGCATCAAGAGCAGAGTGGNACAGGCTTAATATGCATCCAGACTGAAACTGAGACTGAAATAACACATACTATATCATTGTAAAGAAAATAACAGCTGCTTCAATTTAATAAAATTAAAGCAAATTATTAATTCTGTGTAACGTTTTACTAATTGGGCAATTATAACATAATGGTAGACATCATTACGCAATAATGGAAAGTTGATATTGATTCATATTTAAAAATAACAAAATCAAGAAGCTAATAATTTCATCATGAAATACATGCACATTAAATAATAAAACTCTTCTGATATTCTATATCACAGAGTGGGTCAGTTACTATTAAGATGATTTGCAAAAGCAAAATTCTGTTTCAGGAAGCATCTGCAATTTATTATCACAGAAATGAGAAGGAAACTGGACTCTCAATATGTGAAAAAAAAAGAAAGGTCAACAAAGTCAGGACCCTTTAAAACAAATAAGGTCTACTAAACTATAGTTTAAAAATCTTATTTAAATTCTTAAATATTTTATATCATTCTCACTTGTAGGTATGAGGGAAGAAAGAAGCATCTCCTGGAAACCTGTTATGCTATTCTGGCTAAAGAGAAGCCTCCAAAGGTGAATGAAGTCCACTGATCAACTTGAACTTGAATACATTATACTCAAATTCCTAGCATAGAGAACTCTGAGGTCTATCTAAAACATGAGAAAATATTGTTTTAAATCCTTGTTCCAAACATGAGGTCACAGAAACCTGATAATACACCTTTATCAACCAAAATGAGATACCATTGACTGCTCCAGGGTTTTGCCTCTATCTCTTTGTGCTGCTTTGAGTCTAATTGCAGCAGACATCACCATTGTTTTCTTTTCACAGCCTATAATCTAATTTTTCTCATCAAATTATTCCAATTACCCTCAAACCATCACACTGTACTATTTGTAAAAAATAAAGACCAAAACATTTCCAGACTTCTTCTGGTTTGAAACTTTTTCTGTTAAATTGTCTGCAATCAGATAAAATAATAATATAATCTTAAACTAATATGAAAACTCCAAAACAAATCTCAGTCTAAAACACTATTCTTTCTAATGTTCTACAGAAAATTATTTTCAAAACATCTTCCATTTTAACTTATTTGTTTCTCTTTTCTTATTTTTCAATTTTCCCCTGCTGTTCTTTGTTGTGGAAACATTTCAAACACATAATCCTGTACCACTTTATATACCTGCTTGGTAATGATTTATAGATACTAAAATGGTAAATGAAAAAGTGAGTTAGTTCAATAAGTCTGATTATATAGATTCCTAAAAGACAGGCTGTGTCGTGGTAGACCTAAACAGGCCAAATTAGGCTTGTACATGTCCTGGCTTATGCAGACATGTTTTTCTGCTCTCTCTCCTTCTGTTTTGGGGAGAGCAATCGCGGGAAAAGGGACAAAGGACCTGGCGCCACTAAGTCTGGGGTCCGGGGTCTGTC
>WBNM01038890.1:0-39469 GCA_013399055.1 Ramphastos sulfuratus
AGGGGCTAAGTCACAGCCCCCCCAGGACGGAGCCAGGGCAGCAGGTCCTGGCATCGTGACTTGATGGTGCCTGGCCTTGGCCCTGGGCAGCCTGCGCTAGTTGGAGGTGTCCCTGCTGACTGCAGGGGGGGTCGGCAAGATGCCCTCGGAGGGTCCCTTCCAACCTGTGAATCTGCCGAGGACTGGACTCGATCATCTTGAAGCTCTCTTCCAGCCAAGATGACTCTGGGGCTGTGACCCAATCTCCTCGGGCAGGGAGGGAGGGGTGATGGAGCCACCCCTGCTGCAGATGGGACAGAGGGGTGCAGAGCATGCTCAGTGCCAGCGGTGCTCCCACCAGCGGCATGGTTTTGCCCTTCCTCTGGGTGATTTTTGCTGCCCCTGCAGCGGTTGCTTCCTGAGTCCTTGGTTACAGAACCTCCACAGAGGCTGGAAAAGACCTTCAGGATCATTGAGGTCAGCCTGACCCAGCACCAGGAGCCACATCCAGTCCAGCTGCCTCCACAGGGAGGCCATAGGCAGGGACAGGTTGCTCAGGACCTCATCCAGCCTGGTCCAGAACACCTCCAGGGAGGTTGTGGAGCACAGAAGCACTGAATGTGATCTTCGGTCTTCGATCACATTTGGTGCTTCTGTGCTCCACAACCTCCCTGGGCAACCTGTGCCAGCATCCCACAGGCTGCCCACAGGCTGCCAGTGCTGCTCCTCCCCAGGGTGACAGATCCATGACGAGCCAGGATCTGGCCAGAGGGATGGGGCACGTCCAGGCTGTGGGGTTCTGAGCTCTGCAGGCTCCCCAGCACCCTGCTTTGCACCACCAAAGGTGCCCGTTCTGGAGCCAGTGCTCGGGCAGGGAGCAGTTAGAGCTGGCAGCAGCGCAGGGTGAGGGTGGGAGCTTCACTGGCACGGCTGTGGGGGTGCCCTGGTGCAGTCCCTGTGGTGCTCTCCCTGCAGGGCAGCAAGGAGCACTTCCACTGGCAGAGCCAGAACGTGAAGCAGAGCGGCGTGGACGACATGGTCCTGCTGGCCAAGATCTCGGAGGAAGCCATCGTGGAGAACCTCAGGAAGCGATTCATGGACGATTACATCTTCGTATCCTTCCCGCGGCAGCAGGGCTCTGCCTCCAGGCTTTGCCAGCCTGGGGTGCTCCAGGGCTTGCAGGGTGTCCCCTCCCCACGCGGTGTGTGTGGCGGGGGGGGAGGCAGGGTTGGGATCAGCTAAGGGAATGCTGCTAGTCCCCAGCAGGGGCTCTGCCACCATGAGCTGGGGTCCGGTTTGGTCCTTCCTTGGTGGCCACAAAGTCCTAAGAAGAGTCCCTCACCTGCTGTCCCCCACTGCTGCTGCACACTGGGGACCCTGTGCCAAGGGTGCTGGACCCCAGTGGCAGCAGTGACCACCAACCCCTCTTGTTGTCACCCAAATCCCCCCATGCCCACAGCAGACCCTGGATGAAGCAGCAGCAGCATCTCTGTGGGCACCTGGAGGAGCTGCCACCCCCCACCCCTCAGCAGTGCCAGGACACGTGGGGCACCATCAAGACAAGGCAGGGGGCAAAGCTTCCACCTTGCCCAGTGTTGTCCCCATTGCATCATGCCCCAGCCCAGAGGCTCTTGCAGCTGCTGGCTGCCACTGCAGGGCTGGCACTGCTGAGCACCATGCACGAGGCTTGGTGGCTCTCAGGCTCTGTGCCACAGATGTTCTCGTGGCCACAGCTGGGGGTCCACAGGACAGTTTGGATAAGCTCTCTAAGACCCTGCAGCCCAACCAGCAACCTAACCCCAGCATGGGCACTAGAACCATGTCCCCAGGTGCCATGGGCACACAGCTGCAGCAGACACTGCTGAGACCCAAGTGCAGGACCTGGCCCCTGGCCTTGCGGAGCCTCATCCCCTCCAGCTCAGCCTCACACTTTAGCTGCACCCCAGCCTGGGCCACGGAGGGGCTCTAGGGGCTGAGCTGCTCACTCGGGGCTGTGGTTTCCCTGAAGATGAGCTCTGACCTTACAAGGCCACACTGTCCTGGGCTGGTGGTGACACAGCCACCCTCAGAGCTCTCTCAGGGCTTTACACATCTGCAGGGGATGGCTTTGGGGTTAGACTTTTTTCTTTTATTTTCGGAGGAGAAAAAAACCCCAACCCAAACTGCCCCAGGCAGCCTCCTCCTTCCTCTTTCCGGCGCTGCTGAGCACCAGACCCTGTTGAGCTGTGACTCAACCCCCCCAGGTTCTGCATTTCCCAGCAGAGTCCCTCAGCTGCTCTTCCCCACCCCCAGCATCGGGTGGGACAAAAGCAGGGCTCAGGAGTACCCCAAGCAGCACTGCTCTGGCCCCAGGCTCCATCACCTCAGCATGGCAGGGGTTGGGAGGGACCTCTGGAGGTCATTCAGCCCAAGCCTCCTGCCAGAGCAGGGGACCCCAGAGCAGGGGCACCCAGGGCAGGGCACCCAGGAGCACATCCAGGTGGGGTTTGAATGCCTCCAGAGGAGACTCCACAACCTCTCTGGGCAGCCTGCTCCAGGGCTCTGCCACCCTCACAGTTTCTCCTTGTTCCCGTGGCACCTCCTTTGCTCTGGCTGGCACCCAGTGCCCCTTGTCCAGTCCTTGGACATCCCTGAGCAGAGCCTGGCTCTGTCCTCCCAACACTGCCCTGCACATCTTTATCAACAGCAACAAGGGCAGCCCTCAGGCTCCTCTGCTCCAAGCTGAAGAGTGGTCAGTGATTGGCACAGGCTGCCCAGGGAGGTGGTGGAGTGCCCATCCCTGGATGTGTTCAAGAAACTTGTGGCCATGGCACCTGTGGCCATCGTGGGGTTGGGTTGCTGCTTGGCCACGGCCCCAACAATTCTGTGAGTCTGTGGATTCCAGGATGCTGGAAATGCAGTTCTCAGAGCAGATCCTCAGCCAGAGGCCAGGGAGCTGCAGGGGATGCTCCTGCTGTACCCTGCCTGGGTGGCACCATGGAGGGACACCCCACTAGGGGCCCAGAGGAGGGCTGGGGAGGAACTATTGCCAGGGGCTTGGAATGGCAGGAGGAGGGGAATGGGTTTGTACTGGCAGAGGGGAGATTGAAACTGGATGTTAGGGCGCAGTGAGGGCGGTGAGACACTGGCACAGGTTACCCAGGGAGGTTGTGGAGCGCAGAAGCACAGAATCATTGATCACATTCAGTGCTTCTGTGCTCCACAACCCCCCTGGAGGTGTTCAGTACCAGGCCGGATGAGGTCCTGAGCCACCTGTGCTAGTGGGAGATGTCCCTGCCCATGCTGGGGGTTGGCACTGGCTGAGCTTTGAGGTCCCTTCCAACCCAACCCATTCCATGACAGCACCAAGCCATGGCAGCAGCTCTGCTGCAATTCCTCCAGGAGGAGGCAAGGACCTCCCTAGGCACCTTCCTGCCTCTGGGTTGGGAAAGGGGGGGACATGAGCAAGGACAGACAGTCCTTAACCTGGCACGCAGACCTACATTGGGCCAGTGCTCATCTCTGTCAACCCCTTCAAGCAGATGCCCTACTTCACCGACCGCGAGGTCGAGCGCTACCAGGGAGCGGTGAGGCTGCCAGCTGGGGGGCACAGCCAGGGCTTCACTGGGGTCACTTTGGGGTGATCTGGGAAAGGCAGATCAGCTCCACTGGTGTGGGATGAGGCCAGGGCTGAGTCCTGCACTTGGGTTCACTCAGTGCCATGAGTGGGATTGGCCTGAGGCTGATCCAGGGGTCCCTGAGGGGACGTTGGAGCCAGGCAGGGTTGGTCTCCTCCCCGATAAGAAGTGATAGGACAGGAAAAAATGACCTCAAGCTGCCCCAAGGGTGGTTTAGGTTGGATGTGAGGAACAATTTTCTACCCCAAAAGGGTTGTCCAGGCCTGGCCCAGGCTGCCCAGAGCAGTGGTGGAGTCCCCAGCCCTGGAGGGGTGCTGAGGGCCATGGGTTGGTGGTGTCCTGGCAGGGATGGGTGAAATGCTGGGCTGGGTGAGCTGCAAAGGTCTCCTCCAACTAAAACGATTCTGTGACTCTATGGCACAGCCTGGGGGGAGTGTCCTCATCCTCCCCAGCCCCTCAGGTGCCCCAGGGGTCACCGCTCCCAGGTTCAGGGATGCAGTCAGTGAATGAGCCTCGGGAGCAGATCCACACTCCTGGGGAACTGAGCTCAGAAATCCACCCCAAAGCAAGTCAAAAATGGTTCAAACCCAGCCCAANTCCTCCAACTAAAACGATTCTGTGACTCTATGGCACAGCCTGGGGGGAGTGTCCCAGGAGTGTCCTCATCGTCAGTTTTCCCTCAGGTGCCCCAGGGGTCACCGCTCCCAGGTTCAGGGATGCAGTCAGTGAATGAGCCTCGGGAGCAGATCCACACTCCTGGGGAACTGAGCTCAGAAATCCACCCCAAAGCAAGTCAAAAATGGTTCAAACCCAGCCCAAGGGAGCAGCTCAGCCTCCACCAGCCTCCCGAGCAGGAGGAAAGAGTCAGAACTCCTCTGCCCACGCTGCTGCTGACCTCACCTCTGTGGCAAGAGCTCAATTCCCCATCCCTGCTGGGCACCACCGCCTTATGCCACGTGTGGGCAGGGTGAAGGGGGATCAGGGAGGGGGCTGAGGGCAGGCAGCTGCTGGCTGACCTGTGCTCAGTTGTCCTTGTCCCCCATTTTCAGGCTCAGTATGAAAACCCTCCCCACATCTACGCCCTGACAGACAACATGTACCGCAACATGCTGATCGACAGCGAGAGCCAGTGTGTCATCATCAGGTAGGGGCACAAAGGGCATGCCCAGGGGCCTCCTGGCACCTCTCTGGGGGCTGCCTGCTCCCATCACCCCTTTACCCCACGCTCTGGGCTCATCCAGGTCACCCAGGGTTACACAGCAGGAGGTGACCTCATCAGTGTTTATAAATATGCCAAGGGTGAGTGCCCAGTGGATGGAGCCAGGCTCTGCTGGGTGATGCCCAGTGCCAGGCCAAGGGGCAGTGGTGGGAGCTGAGGCAGAGGAAGTTTCATCCAAAGATGAGGAGGAATTTTTTCCCTGTGAGGGTGCCAGAGCCTGGCACAGGCTGCCCAGGGGGGCTGTGGAGTCTCCTCTCCGGAGATATCCAAAGCCCTCCTGGATGTGTTCCTGTGTGACCTGGTCTAGGAGATGCTGCTCTGGCAGGGGTTGGACTGAATGAGCTTTGGAGGTCCCTTCCAGCCCCTGACACTCTGTGACTCTGTGGTGGGTCCTGAGGGGGTGTCTGGAGGGTCCCCATTTTCTTGGCCAGCTGCAGGTGGCTGGTCCTGGGCTGAGCCCAAGCCTTGTGCAAGTTCTTCCGGCTGAGTGTTGCAAGGGGATGTGGGGCAAGGCCACAGACTTCCCCCTGCAGCTCCCAAGCCTTCCTCCTCCCCTCCAAAATCCAGCAGTGAGAGATCAGCATCTTCTCCTGGGGCACCTCCACAGCCAGCCCTGCTCTGCTACTTCTTCCAGCAGGAGGGTGGTCAGGGGGTCCTGAGAGCTGATTGTGCCCCTTTGTGCAGCACTGGGGAGGCCAAAGCTTGAGTGCTGGGGTCAGTTTTGGGCTCCTCACTCCAAGAAGGACATTGAGGAGCTGGAGCAGGTCCAGAGAAGGGCAATGAAGCTGGGGAAGGGTCTGGAGAACAGGGCTGGGGAGGAGCAGCTGACGGAGATGCGGGCCTGCAGCCTGGAGCAGAGGAGGCTGAGGGCAGAGCTCATTGCTCTCTGCAGCTCTCTGGGAGGAGGCTGCAGCCAGCTGGGGTTGGGCTCTGCTCACAGGCAACAAGAGAAAGGACGAGGAAAGGGCCTCAGGTTGGGCCAGGTTCAGGTGGGTGTGAGGAGCAAGTTTTTCCCAGCAAAGGTTCTCAGGCACTGGCCCAGGCTGCCCAGGGAGGTGGTGGAGTCCCCATCCTCAGGGGTGTTTCGAAGCCGCAGGGAGGCGGTGCCGTGGCAGTGGCTCAGCAGCAGAGGTGGCACTGTGAGCTCTGGGGGAGCAGTTGGGCTTGGTGACCTCCAAGGTCCCTTCCAGCCTCACCAGTCCTGCAGTTCAATGACTCTAAAGCCCCCAGAGCCTCCCCAGCATGCTCAGAGGACCTGGCAGGAGGGAGGACACATCCCCTGCCCCCACCCCAGCACCCCAGCCCAAAGCAGCCAGGTTGGGTCTCTGCCAGAGTCGCTTCACCTCTCCTCTGCCTCCACTCTCGCAGCGGAGAGAGCGGCGCCGGGAAGACAGTGGCAGCCAAGTACATCATGGGCTACATCTCCAGGGTGTCCGGGGGGGGAGACAAGGTGCAGGTATGTGCTGTGTGCCCCCCCACACACACCCCCAACTGCTGCCCACCCCACCCCTGATCCGATGGTGGCACCAGGAGCAGCCCCAGAGGCAGACCCCACAGAGCCCTGGGACTGTGTCCAGCTCTGCCCAGAGCTGATGTGGGTGGGTAAGTGCCCACCCCCCGCTCAACTCTGTGCCCCCTCTGCCCACAGCACGTGAAGGACATCATCCTGCAGTCCAATCCACTGCTGGAAGCCTTTGGGAATGCCAAAACTGTCCGGAATAACAACTCCAGCCGCTTCGTGAGTGGGCAGGGCAGGGGCAGAGGGGCAGTGCCACGGCCAGGATCCATCCCAGCCATGGTCCTAGAGTGAGGGGAGAAAAGGGGAAGGTGCAGAGGGGCCCCGACCCTCTCTGAGAGGAGGAAAGCTGAGAGCCCTGGGCTGAGAGCCTGCAGAAGAGCAGCCCCAGAGGGGGCCTGAGCAGGGCTCAGCAAGAGCTGAAGGGTTGGGGGCAAGAGGCTGGGGCCAGACTCTGCTCAGTGGTGCCGAGAGACAGGACAAGGGGCAGAGGGCACAAACTGGAAGCCAAGAGCAGAAACTCCTTTGGTGTGAGGGTGCTGGAGGCCTGGAGCAGGCTGCCCAGAGAGGTTGTGGAGTCTCCTTCTCTGCAGAGCTTCCAACCCTCCCTGGGCATTGTGCTGCTGGGGCAAGCTGCTGTGGGTGCCTACTGGGACAGGGGTGTTGGACTGGGACTGCTTCCAGAGGTCCCTTTCCAGGCTGGGATTCCGTGGGAGGAGGCAGGTCTGGAGGGAGCGAAGGGTCCCTGCGGCTGGGGTCAGCCTCAGCCGGAGCTGTGCTGCTGCAGGGGAAGTACTTCGAGATCCAGTTCAGCCGCGGGGGAGAACCTGATGGGGGCAAAATCTCCAACTTCCTGCTGGAGAAGTCCCGCGTGGTGAGCCAGAACCAGTGCGAGAGGAATTTCCACATCTACTACCAAGTACGGGGCGGGGGGAGGGGGCACGGAGCCGGCTGGGCACTGCGGGGGCAGGCCCAGGTGCCCACAGCTCCTGTTTCCCAAGCAGCTCATCGAAGGAGCGTCCCAAGAGCAGAGGCAGAACCTGGGCATCATGAACCCAGACTACTACTACTACCTGAACCAGTCTGACACCTACCAGGTGGAGGGCACCGATGACCGCAGCGACTTCCACGAGACCATGGTGAGCACCTGGTAGGGGCAGTCCCCAAAGCCAGCTGCAGCTGGGCAGGGGCTGATGAAGTCCCCACCCCCCCAGAATGCCATGCAGGTCATTGGCATCCGAGGAGAGGACCAGCAGCTGGTGCTGCAGATCGTGGCAGGGATCCTCCACCTGGGCAACATCAGCTTTCGGGAGGAGGGCAACTACGCTCGGGTGGAGAACCCTGACTGTGAGTAGTGCTCTTGCTGTGCCCTGGCTGTGAGCGGTGTCCTTGCTCTGCCCTGGCTGGGAGCAGTGGCCTTGCTCTGCCCTGGCTGTGAGCGGTGTCCTTGCTCTGCCCTGGCTGGGAGCAGTGGCCTTGCTCTGCCCTGGCTGTGAGCGGTGTCCTTGCTCTGCCCTGGCTGGGAGCAGTGGCCTTGCTCTGCCCTGGCTGTGAGCGGTGTCCTTGCTCTGCCCTGGCTGGGAGCAGTGGCCTTGCTCTGCCCTGGCTGTGAGCGGTGTCCTTGCTCTGCCCTGGCTGGGAGCAGTGGCCTTGCTCTGCCCTGGCTGTGAGCGGTGTCCTTGCTCTGCCCTGGCTGGGAGCAGTGGCCTTGCTCTGCCCTGGCTGTGAGCGGTGTCCTTGCTCTGCCCTGGCTGGGAGCAGTGGCCTTGCTCTGCCCTGGCTGTGAGCGGTGTCCTTGCTCTGCCCTGGCTGGGAGCAGTGGCCTTGCTCTGCCCTGGCTGTGAGCGGTGTCCTTGCTCTGCCCTGGCTGGGAGCAGTGGCCTTGCTCTGCCCTGGCTGTGAGCGGTGTCCTTGCTCTGCCCTGGCTGGGAGCAGTGGCCTTGCTCTGCCCTGGCTGTGAGCGGTGTCCTTGCTCTGCCCTGGCTGGGAGCAGTGGCCTTGCTCTGCCCTGGCTGTGAGCGGTGTCCTTGCTCTGCCCTGGCTGGGAGCAGTGGCCTTGCTCTGCCCTGGCTGTGAGCGGTGTCCTTGCTCTGCCCTGGCTGTGAGCAGTGTCCTTGCTCTGCCCCAGGGAGGTGAGGGAGGGACCCTGACAGAGACCCTTGGCAAGGAATTGCAAAGTCCATAGAGCAGGTCCCCTGGCAGAGGACCAGCACCTTAGAGTCATGGAATTGGAGGTTCACAGAATCAGTTTGGTCAGAGGAGAGCTTTAAGAACATTGAGTCCAACTCTTACCCAGCACTGCCACCAACCCACGGCCCTCAGCATCACATCTCCACAGCTTTGAACCCCTCCAGGGATGGAGACTCCACCACTGCCCTGGGCAGCCTGGGCCAGGCCTTGACAACCCTTTTGGGGAATAAATTGTTCCTCGTGGCCAACCTAAACCTGCCCTGGCACAGCTTGAGTTCATTTCCTCTGGTCCTGTCACTTGCTCCTTGGGAGGAGAAACCAACCCCAGCTGGCTCCAGGTTCTGCAGAGGGCAATGAGCTCTGCCCTCAGCCTCCTCTGCTCCAGGCTGCTCCTCCCCAGTCCTGCTCTCCAGATCCTTCCCCAGCTTTGTTGCCCTTCTCTGGGCCTGCTCCAGCCCCTCAATGCCCTTCTTGGAGCAAGGGGCCCAAAACTGAACCCAGCATTCATGGTGTGGCCTCACCAGTGCCCAGCACAGGGTGCCCTGGTGCTGCTGGCCACACTATTTCTAAGCAGTGAGCAAAGAGCACAATTAGTTAACCAGAGCTTAATTAGCAAGAGGATGGCTGCCAGCAGCCACTTGCTGTGATTCAGCAGAGGGAGGACCACAGCTCATAGCCCCAGTCCCTGCACTGGGATGGGGCTTGGAGGGTCCAGCAGTGGCAGGGAGGCAGGGGCTTGCAGGGGCTGGCAGCCCTGAGCACCCCTCCTCACTCTGCCCAGGCCTGGCCTTCCCTGCCTACCTGCTGGGGATCGACCAGGGGCGCCTGAACCAGAAGGTGACCAGCAGGAAGATGGACAGCAGGTGGGGAGGGCGCTGCGAGTCCATCACTGTCACCCTCAGCGTGGAGCAGGCAGCTTACACCAGGGATGCCCTGGCCAAGGGGCTCTACGCACGAGTCTTCGACTTCCTGGTGGAGGTTGGTGGTCCTGGTGGGCTCAGCCAGGCCTGGCTGTGGCACAGAGGGGGTGGTCACCACCCAGCCCTGCGTGCAGCTGGCTCAGCCCTGCTGTCTTTGCAGTCCATCAACAGGGCCATGCAGAAGCCCCACGAGGAGTACAGCATTGGGGTGCTGGACATCTACGGCTTCGAAATATTCCAGGTAGGTGCTGCTGGCAGTGCCCTTCCCTGTGCCTGCCTGCAGCTGGGGGCTGGAGGAGGGGTCCAAAAGCTCTGCTGTTTAGGGTTGAGGAATAGAATCCCAGAATTCCAGCACAGAAGAGTCAGAAGGGACCTCTGGAGCTCAGCCAGTCCAAGCCCCCTGCTCCAGTAGGGCACCCACAGCAGCTTGCCCAGGAGCACAGTGCCCAGGGTGGGTTGGAAGCTCTGCAGAGAAGGAGACTCCACAACCTCTCTGGGCAGCCTGCTCCAGGGTTCCAGCACCCTCACACCAAAGGAGCTTCTCCTCCTGCTCAGATGGAACCTCCTGGGTGCCAGTCTGTGCCCATTGCCCCCTGGCCTGTCCCTGAGCACCACTGAGAAGAGTCTGGCCCCATCCATTTGACCTTTACTGTTTTGATATTGCTGAGCACTGCTCAGATCCCCTCTGGGGCTGCTCTTCTGCAAGCTCAACAGCCCCAGGGCTCTCAACTTGTCCTCACCAGCAGCCACTCAGTCCCATCTCCTCTTTTCTGTCATTTGGCAGAAAAATGGCTTTGAGCAGTTCTGCATCAACTTTGTGAATGAGAAGCTGCAGCAGATCTTCATAGAGCTGACCCTGAAGGCAGAGCAGGTACAGGGTGGGGCTGGGGGGGGGCTGCAGGACTGCACCAGCACCCCAGTTCCTGCACCCTGCATCCCTGATGCCAGTTAGTCCCAGCACCGTGGCAGGAGCAGGAGGGCTGCAGCACATCACAGGGCTGGGGACCCACAGCTCTCCCTGCCCTTCCCCAGGAGGAGTATGTGCAGGAGGGGATCAAGTGGAGCCAGATCCAATACTTCAACAACAAGGTGGTTTGTGACCTGATCGAGAGCAAGCTGGTGAGTGAGATCCTGCCCTGCCCAGGAGGCTCTCCTGCGGAGCTGAGGCACACGGGGAGGGGGACACAGGATGGGCTGGGTGCTGCCAAGGATGGGTGGCAGCCTTTGGCCACCCATGGCTTCGTTCTCCCCCTCCCAGAACCCCCCCGGGATCATGAGTGTCCTGGATGATGTCTGTGCCACCATGCATGCCACTGGCGAGGGGGCAGACCAGACCCTGCTGCAGAAGCTGCAGGCAGCTGTGGGCACCCACGAGCACTTCAACAGCTGGAGCTCAGGCTTCGTCATCCACCACTATGCAGGCAAGGTACAGCACCCTGCAGCCCTCATCCTGCACCCTTCGTCCTGCACCCTACACCCCTCAGCCTGCACCCCTTCAGCCTGCAGCCTGCATCCTCTCAGCCTGCACCCTTTGTCCTGCACCCCACACTCCTCAGCCTGCACCCTTCATCCTGCACCCATCCTCCTGCACCCCAGGGCCCTGGCCACAGCAGCAGAGGGCTGAGGTCCCTCTCCTGTCCCCAGGTCTCCTATGATGTGAGTGGCTTCTGCGAGCGCAACAGGGATGTGCTCTTCACCGACCTGATCGAGCTCATGCAGAGCAGTGAATAGTGAGTCCTGGCACTGCTGGGGGCACCCCAAAAGGGCTGGGACAGAAGGTGGCATCCTCACCAACCAGACCATAAAGCTTTGTCACTCCTGCTGCTGCTGGAGCCACAGCTTAAGGGTGCTCAGCACCCTGCACCTGCCTATGGCCCTATGGCATCTCCTTGTTGAGTGCACAGCAGCCAGGGGCTGCAGGGTTGGGGTTCTCACCCACCAGCACCAATCCTGCTTGGCCTGGGGACAAGGTGGCTCAGTAGGCTCTCACCTGGGGACTGTCACCTGCCTTTCAGTGGCTTCATCCAGATGCTCTTCCCAGAAAAGCTTGATGCTGACAAGAAGGGACGGCCGAGCACCGCAGGCTCCAAAATCAAGGTACAACCCCAAGGCTGCAGGACAGCAGAGCCAGAGGATCATAGAGGGACTGAGGCTGGAAAAGACCTCTGAGGTCATCAGGTCCAACCTGCCACAAGGAGCTGCTGACCTCCACAATTGTCAGCCCATGTCCAGTGGTCACAGAGGTGTCACAGACTCACAGGGTGTCAGGGGTGGGAAGGGACCCAAAGAGCTCATCCAGTCCAACTCCTGCCAGAGCAGGACCAGACAATGCAGCGCAGGGCACACAGAACACATCCAGACAGGCCTGGCAAGGCTCCAGAGAAGGAGACTCCACAGCCTCTCTGGGCAGCCTGTGCCAGGGCTCTGGGACCCTTCCAGGCAAGAAGTTTCCCCTGGTGTTGAGCTGCAACCTCCTGTGCTGCAGCTTCCATCCATTGCTGCTTGTCCTATCCCAGGCAGCAGTGAGCAGAGCCTGTCCCCCACTCCTGACCCCCAGCCCTCAGCTATTGATAAACATTGATCAAATCCCCTCTCAGCCTTCTCTCCTCCAGACTAAAAAACCCCAAGCCAGGTAGAAGGTTGGACTTGGAGTCTCCTTGAGGCAGGGGCAGGGGCAGGGTGACAGGCTCCCAGCAGCACCTTTGATGCTACAGAGGTTGATCCTTGCAACAGAAACAGGCCAACGACCTGGTGAGCAGGCTCATGAAGTGCACCCCACACTACATCCGCTGCATCAAACCCAACGAGACCAAGAAACCTCGGGACTGGGAGGAGAGCAGGTACCAGGGGACCCACAGTGGTACCAGGGGACCCACAGAGGTACATACCAGGAACCCACAGTGGTACCAGGGAACCCACAGAGCCTGGGGAATGGGACCCAGCCAGGAACTGCCTTTCCTCCAAAACCCTGCCCCCCCAGGCTGGTCCTTCTGTGCTGCCCACAGAGGCAGGGGACTGCGGAGGAGGACCTGGGGACAGGCATCCCTCCACGTGCAACACCGAAGGGCTCCCTCTGAGCCCCAGAAGCTCTCACCCCCACGCAGCCCATGCAAAGCAGCAGTCGAAGGGCCCAGGCAGGTCCTCCCCACAGCCTGCCAACGTCGTGGCTCCGCAGGGTGAAGCACCAAGTGGAGTACCTGGGGCTGAAGGAGAACATCCGCGTGCGCCGCGCGGGCTTCGCCTACCGCCGCCTCTTCCACAAGTTCCTGCAGCGGTGAGTGAGCGCCGGGCCGGGGGCTTGGGGAGGGGGCCCTGCAGCCCAGCAGTGACTCCCTGCCCCTCTCCCCACAGCTATGCCATCCTCACCCCTGAGACGTGGCCATCCTGGCGTGGGGACGAGCGGCAAGGGGTGCAGCACTTGCTGCGCTCCGTCAACATGGACCCCGACCAGTACCAGATGGGTCGGAGCAAGGTGTTTGTGAAGAACCCCGAGTCGGTGGGTGACCAAGCCCTGCACCCCCAGAGCTGAGCAGGGCTTTGGGCACAGCTGGGGAGGCTTTAGGGTGCAGGGGAGGGGATGCAGCCGGGGCTTGGTGCTCGGCATCCTGAGGAGGATGAGCTGGGAGCAGCACAAAGAGATGCAGCAGCTGAGCAGGGCTTTGGGCACAGCTGGGGAGGCTTTAGGGTGCAGGGGAGGGGATGCAGCCGGGGCTTGGTGCTCGGCATCCTGAGGAGGATGAGCTGGGAGCAGCACAAAGAGATGCAGCAGCTGAGCAGGGCTTTGGGCACAGCTGGGGAGGCTCTGGGGTGCAGGGGAGAGGATGCAGCTGGGGCCTGGCACTCAGCACCCCCTGTCCCTCCTAGCTCTTCCTCCTCGAGGAGATGAGGGAGAGGAAGTTCGATGGCTTTGCCCGGGTGATCCAGAAGGCCTGGCGCCGGCACATCGCTGTCCGCAAGTACGAGCAGATGCGAGAGGAGGGTAAGGACAGGCAAGGGTGGGGACAGCAGCGTCCCTGCAGCCCTCTCAGGCTCTTCTCCTACAGACAGAATGGTCACAGAATGCCAGCATGGAGGGGTTGGAGGGACCTCTGGAGCTCACCCAGTCCAACCCCCTCTGCTCCAATAGGGCACCCACAGCAGCTTGCCCAGGAGCACAAGGGGGGTTGGAAGCTCTGCAGAGAAGGAGACTCCACAACCTCTCTGGGCAGCCTGCTCCAGGCCTCCAGCACCCTCACATCAAGCAGGTTTCTACTCCTGCTCATACAGAACCTCCTGGGTGCCAGTGTGTGCCCGCTGACCCTTGATCCACATGGTGACAGCTGCCACAGTCCCTGTGACAGCTCCCACAACATCCCCAGCTGGTTTAGGAGGGCAGGCAGTGGCTGAGGGCTGAGCACCTGTCCCAGCAGCATGGCTTTGGGGTCCTTCGCAGCATCCAACATCCTCTACAACTTCAAAGAGCGGCGGAGGAACAGCATCAACAGGAACTTCGTGGGCGATTACCTGGGCATGGAGGAGCGCCCAGAGCTGCGCCAGTTCCTGGCCAAGCGGGAGAGGGTCGACTTCGCCCACTCCATCACCAAGTACGACCGCAGGTTCAAGGTACATGGACCCACCTGGGCTTGGCACAGGCCATGGTGGCTGCCCTCGGGGGGGATGTGTGTGCAGGGCTTTTGCCCCCCCAGCCCCAAACACCTCCTCAGCCCCTGCTTCTGCCCCTTCCTCAGCCCATCAAGCGAGACTTCATCCTCACCCCCAAGTGCTTCTACCTGATCGGGCGGGAGAAGGTGAAGAAAGGTCCTGAGAAGGGGCAGATCAAGGAGGTGCTGAAGAAGAAAGTGGAGCTCCAGGCAGTCAGTGGTGTCTCACTGAGGTGTGTCCCTCAGCACAGGCTCTGCCCAGAGGGTGCAGGGGGGTTCAGGGAGTCCAGGGGTAGTCCAGGAGGTCCAGGGGGTCTGGCTTCAGCCAGCATCTTCACCAAGCTCTTGTGGCTTTGGTGTCCTCGCCCAGGCCCCAGCACCTCGCCTGCGGAGGCAGCAGGACACTGTGCCATGGGGAGAAGGATGCCCATAGGGTGCTTTGGAGGCCTGGGAGCTCCACTTGGCCTGGCAATGTTGGGCTAAAGGTTGGACTTGACCTTAAAGGGAGCTCCACTTGGCCTGGCAGTGTTGGGCTAAAGGTTGGACTTGACTTTAAAGGTCTCCTTCAACCAGAAATGGTTCTGTGATTCTACCAATCCCCCTCCACATCTGCTCATGGTGGACCCAGGCCCAGCAAGGCTCTCAGTTACCCCCACCCCCAGAACTGGTTGCCTTGCCCCTCACCGATGCCCCTGCCCTGGGGTTGCTCCCTCAGCACCAGGCAGGATGATTTCTTCATCCTCCACGACAACAACACCGACAGCTTCCTGGAGTCCATCTTCAAGACGGAGCTGATCAGTTTGCTGTGCAAGCGCTACGAGGAGCTCACCCGCACCAAGCTCTGCCTCTCCTTCAAGGACACGTAAGGACGGGCGCCAGGAGAGGTGGCAGAGCAGCACTGGGTGCTGCCAGCGTGGCCTCACAGCCTCTCTCTCCCCAGACTACAGTTTCGGGTGAAGAAGGAGGGCTGGGGCGGCGGCGGCACCCGCAGCGTCACCTTCGTCAGGGGACAGGGTGATGTGGCCACCCTCAAAGCCGCGGGCAAGACCCTTACAGTCAGCATCGGGGATGGGCTCCCCAGGAATGCCAGTGAGTGCCAGGGGGAAGCAAGGGAGGAGGAGACAGGGGTGCTGGGGCCACAGGTCACAGCTGGAGGCCTGCTGGGTGAGCCAGGGTGTGGCCTGGCACCATGTTTCACCCAGGAGAGACCTGCTCCTGCTCGGGTGATGGAGCAGCTGGGCACAAACTGTGGGGGCACCCCTTGCCAGCTGGCTCCGAGGGCCATCACCTAAAGGGGAGGTTCATGTCCCCCCAGAGCCCACGAGGAAAGGGGTTACACAGAGCAGAGGTGGCAGCAGGTATCCAGCACCATCCCGAAGCGCCCCAGCAGCACCCAGAGGTGAGAAGGGCAGTGCCAAGGTGGGGCATGGGGGCCCTGGCCTGGGTGCAGCCCATGCTGCGCTCCCGGAGAGGGGGTGCAGGCTTGAGCACAGACCCCCCCCTGAAATGCTCCGTGCTGGGGTGAGGTCTTGCAGGGGCCTGCAGGAATGGGGCACCTCAGTTCCCTCGCGCTGACAGCCGGGCCCAGAGGGACACCTACACAGCACCCCAGAAGCAGGCGCGGGGGCCCCCGGCCGCAGCACTGCCCCCCCGGAACGCCGGGCACCAGCCCAGGGCACAGCCTCCCTGCCAGCACAACATGGACTTCCTCAATGTGCCCGACCAGGGTGTGGCTGGGTAGGTCCTCTGCTGGCACCAGCAGCCTCCCCCCACCTCATCTTCCCCTCTCACTGCTCCCAGTGCCAGGAGATGCTCTGTCCCCTCTGAGCAGTTTGGTGGCACAGAAATCCAACCAGGTCTGGGCTATCCAGACCTACTTGCATCTCCAGCTCCTCACTGGCACCTCCAAGGCCTTACTGCCATCTCCAGCTCCTCACTGCTATCTCCAAGGCTTAACTGCCATCTCCAGCTCCTCACTGGCATTCCCAAATCTCCTGCACACCCCAATTCTCCCAGACACAGACTCAGGAAGGTTGGAAATGACCTCTAAGCTCATCAGGTCCAACCTTCCACCCTCCACCTCCGTGACCACCTGGCCCTGTGTCCTCAGGCACCACACCTCCTCTGTTTTTGGCCACCTCCAGGGCAGGGGTGGTGACTCCACAGTTCCCTGGGCATTGAGTGCCCAGCTGAGGTCACAAAGCATCCTGTTGGTAGGGCAGAGCAGGACGGGCAGGAGGGTGCAGGACGCCCCCACCACTGCCGTCTGCCCTGCAGCATGCAGCGCCGGCGCAGCCTGAGCCAGCGCCCACCCCCGGCCCAGCGTCCCAGGTTGCAGCCCAAGGCCACCGTGCCACGCTGCCAGGCTCTCTACCAGTACATTGGGCAGGACGTGGACGAGCTCAGCTTCAACGTGGGCGACATCATCGACATCCTACTGGAAGGTACGACTGGGGTAGTGCCCTGCCCAGCTCCTGCCCGCTGGGGAGGTCAGCACCGTCCCTGAGCTGCATTCTCCTCCCTTCCCAGACATCTCGGGCTGGTGGAAGGGCAGGCTGCACGGCAAGGAGGGGCTCTTCCCCGGGAATTACGTGCAGAAGATCTGAGCCTGGGCACAGTGCCCACACAGCCAAAGCCCAGGAGGAGGTCACCATCGTCCCTCCTGCTGAGGTCACGCCAAAGGGACCGGTGGTGGCTCTGGGGTGGCTCTGCACCAAGGCTGGCATTGAGTAAATGCTTCCTCGTGAGCCCCACCATGGGCTGGGCTGGGCTGGGCAGGACCAGTGCCAACCGGTGGGCTCCAGCAGCTCCAGCTGGGAGAATTCAGGTGGTGACCTGCCCGCAGCCAGGACTGGCTCCCGGCTGCTGCTTCACACCCTGGCAGTGGAGCTGCCTCTGGGCTATAAATAGAACTATTGTTAATAATTAGGGCAAATAATCAGACTCAGAAATCGAGTCCAGGCTTTGCCTTTCGCCCTGCTGCTGGCCCCTGTGACAAGAGCCCTGCACCCACAGCCTCCCTGCATGGGGGGGGACGCATCAGAGTCAGCCCTGCCCACTCCAGAAGATGCTGGATACAGAAAGCAGCTCCTCGGGGAGCCCAGCTCGGGGGTCTCCACCCCCTGGCATGGCTCTGAACCAGCTGGGGCACCACGGGAGGGGCAAAGCAGGGCCCTGGGCTGAAGCAGCACCAAGATGCCACCACCATTCCCTGCTTCCTTGTTGGAAAAGCTGAGCGGGCTCAAAGTCCCCTGAGCAGCAACTGAGGGCCAGGATCGGAGTGTGGGGTGGAAACCAACATCGTTGGCTGCACCACCGCTGGAATTTGGGGGACCTGCTCTGCCCTAGCACCCCAGGATCCAGGGTTGAATCCCTCTCCCCTGATCCCCTGGGATCCAGGGGACCCTCTCTGCCCCAATTCCCTGGGACTCAGGGGACCCTCTCTGCCCCGATGCCCAGGACAGGCAGACAGCTGGGGCTGAGGGTGGGGGCTGCTGGTTCTGCCTGGGGGCTGCTGCAGCAGGTTGGCAGCAAGCAGAGGGTTAAACGGTGCCAACCCACTGCGTGCCCTCTGCTTCCCCTGCCGAGCCCTGCGCAGGGCAGATGGAGGAAGTGACGCCAGCCGCCCCTCGGCCTCGCCTCCCAGTCCTCCTCCTCCTCCTCCCTCCCGCAGCCTCCACCAGAGCTGACCCCCAGCAGGCAAATCCCTGCCCCACCGGCGGAAAGGGGCTTGGGGGTCTCAACTCGTCCAGACCGAGAGTAGCCCAGCGGAGAAGGCTGCTGGGATGTGGAGACCTCCACAGCCTCCAGCTGGGTTGGGCTTCCTGGCGATGGGAATTTGGATTTTACAGCCCCTGTGACCCCTGGAGGGGACTTCTCCCAGGAATCCTGGGGGTCGGGAGTCTGCACTGCGGAGTTTGGAACGGGGGAGCAGGCAGAGCCTCTGGGTCTGTTTTAATTGGAGGGAGGGGGGGGGGTGGCTTTGGAAAATCTTGAGGACCTGGGAAACTCCTCCCTGTGCCTTCCAGCCCTTCCCTGGGCTCGGGGTGGGGGGCAGAACCCTGGCAGTGGGTGCTGTGCAAGTGGGATGCTCCCAGTTAGTCCTGCTGGGACAGCCTGGGCATCGCTGGGGTGCTCAGAGAGGGCCCGGGGGCTCAGAGGGGCTCCCGGGAACTTGGGGGTCTCTGAGGGGCTTCCGTTGCTCCGAGAGCCCGGGGGGGTTCTCCAAGGCACTTGAGTGGTCCGAGAGGCCGGGGGCGCCCCCAGGCATCCATGGTGCCCCAAGGCGTGTGGGGAGTTCAGACGGCCCCGCTGTGCTCCGAGCGGTCCAGGGTGTCCTGAGGGCTTCGGGGGGCTCCAGCGCGTTTGGGACGCCCTGGGATGCTCCAGGGCTTCCCAAGGGGTGCTCGGAGCCCCCCCCCCCCGGANGGCACCGGCGGGGGGCGACGCTGGGGAGGGCGTCAGAGGGGACCGGCGCAGGGAGGGGGCACCGGCACGGGAAGGGGGGGGGGAACGGAGCGACACCGAGAGGGGTCAGTGGCACTCGGACGGTAGCGACAGCCGGGGTTAAACGGCACCGAGGAGGCCACCGGCACTGGGGTGGGGGATCCGGTACCCATAGGTGGTGCTGGCATCGCAGGGTGTTGTCGGCACCGGGGGAGGGGAACGGCACCGGAGGTGGTACCGGCATCGGGGGTGTGCTGGCACCGGCGGGGAAGCGGCGCTCGGAGAGAGGTACCGGTACTGGGACTGTGCAGGCAACGGGGGGCGTGGGGGGGTACTGGCATCGGGCGGTGTCACCGCCTGGAAGGAGGCACCGGCACCGGGAGTGTACCGGTACCGGAGCGGGTACCCGGCCCGGAGCCCCGGGGCTTTGCAGGGACTGCACCGGGGCGGTGGTGCCTGGGGGGCAGCTCCAGGCAGAGCCTCCTGCCCGGGATTCCAGGTTATGGGGGGTACCACTTGTGGGGGGCTAGAGATGGCAGTGCCAGCAGCCCAGGGGCCAAACCCGTGGGTGTATGACCCGGGGCTGGGGGCTGCTAGCCACAGACACCACTTACCACGGAGGGTGCCAGCGACGGAGGGTGCCAACCGCGGGGGGCTGCTGGCTACAGAGGGTGCAAGCCATGGGGGCCACTAGCCGTGGGCAGGTTGCTGTGTGCAGGGGCTGGCAGCCATGGATGTGTTGCCCGTGGGGTCCCTGCCTGGGGGACTGGCAGCACAGGCACAGGTTGCCATGGAAGCCGTTAGCACCCAGTCTGTGCAGGCAGGTGTGCCCCAAGGCAGCCCCTGACCCATTTCACCCACACATGCTCTGCTGCTGAGCATCCTAAGGCTGCACCCCGCAGGCTGCACCCCCCAGGCTTTCCCTAGGCTCTCCCCAGGCTCTCCTCATCTTCCCACACGCGTGGGAGCTGTTTGGTGCTGTCATCTTGGCCGTGCCGTGAACTTGGCCCGTGCCAGGGCTGCCCTCTCAGGAGGCAGCTTTGCCCAGGCTCAGGGGCAGCTCCATCCTCCCCAGGTGGCTCCTGAGAGCAAAGAGGTTTTGTATTTTCCAGCTGAAGAGCTGATGGAGCAGTGGTGGGCATGCAGGTAAAGGTGGGCATCAGGTTGGCTCTCCCCTGTTTGCCCACCACCAGGGTTAGCAGTGGCTTGGAGCAAGCTGGGGGTGGGGGGGTGGTGTGGTTGGGGGTTGGCAGGGCCCCCAGGGGGGCTGATGGATGTTCCCCAAGGAAGCACTGGAAGGCCTCAGCTGAGCCATCTCCACACCTCACCGTGGGGACGTGGCACAGTGGCTGGGCACAAGGCTCAGAGCTCATCCTCCTGGGTGCCCACACTGTCCCTGGCAGAAGCTGTAGTAGGGTTCAGGGTGGGCTCTGTGGGTATCTCCAGGCAGATCCTTCTCCTTTGGGAAGCTGGGAGCCCACCCTTGGAGTGAGGTACAGGAGGAATGCATCGAGGCAGCAGCTTTGCTGCAGCCCAAAGTTGGGATTAGGGCACCTGAGTTGGAATTGGCATCGTACAGCCCAAGGCTGCTGGGTGCCTGAGATCCCAGAATCATCTTCCCCCTTCCACAGCTCTTGCAGGGCTCTACCCCAGCCTGCTGGCACTCAGGGCATCCTTTCCTGATCCCCCAGGATTCCAGAGACTCTTTTTGCCCCAATCCCCCTGGATTCGGGGGACCCTGACCCATGGGATTCAGGGGACCCTCTCTTCCCCAGTCCCGTGGGATTCAGGGGGCCTGAGTCTCTGGAGCCTTTCCAGGCCTGTCTGGATGTGTTCCTGTGTGCCCTGAGCTGGATTGTCTGGTCCTGCTCTGGCAAAGGTTGGACTGGATGAGCTCTTTGGGTCCCTCCCAGCCCCTGTCATCCTGTGAGCCTGCGATGCTGTGACCCTCCCTACCCTGACCCACGGGATTCAGGGCACCCTCTCACAGCGCGTGCGGAGGGCAGACTGGGTGCAGGACCCAAGGTTCACCCTCTGAGCGGTGCCAGGCACGGGGCTCGCTGCGCTGCTGTCACAGCCTGGGTCCCTCCCTGGGTCCCTCCCTCCGCTCGCACCGCCAGAGCCATCACCGAGTCCCTTGTTCCGCAGCCTTTGTCTCTCATCTCCCGCACCCGGGAGCTGCCCTTCGGGGAAACCTCCACAGCCTGCAGCAGCAGACCCTGGGCAGATGCTCCCACAGGATTCCTTTGTCCTGTTTAAGCACCCAGGGCGGCTTTGTGAAGGATTTCTGGGCTGGGCAGTAGCTGTAAAGACCCCACCCCACCCCTGGCTGTCAGAGGCAGATGAGCTGCGTTAATTATTAATGACTCAGTACCAGAGGCTGCCCTGAGTGAGCAGAAGCTGCAGACCTTTCTGCTCACCCTTGCTGGTGTCAGTCCCACACAAAAGGATTTTTGCAGGCTGGAGTGAGGGACGTTGGTGCCAGAGGGTTCTCAGGCAGACTGAAAATCTTCTTGGCAACACCAATTTGAGCTCTTTACGGTGAGAGTGGTGAGACACTGGCACAGGTTGCCCAAGGAGGTTGTGGATGCCCCCTCCTGGGAGGTGTGCCCAGGTTGGATGTGGGCTTTGAGCTGCCTGCTTTAGGGGGAGGTGTCCTTGCCCATGGCAGGGGGCTTGGAACTGGATGATCTCGAAGGTCCTTTCTGTAATTTGGGTTTCTAAAGCAGGCTTTGCAGCAGCACTGGGTGGGGTCACATCTTCAGCAGCCAGATGGAGTCACTGGGGATGGGGACAGTGACAGGGCAGCAGCACCTGGGCTGAAGCACCATGCTCAGAGTCCTGGAGTGGCAAATAACCACCAAATGACACAGGTGCCACCAGCTCCCTAAACCAAGGGCCTGGGCTGAGCACACTGCGATGCCACAGAGCTGCCATGCAGGTTTGTGTGGACATGGCACCTGGGCACATGGCTTAATGCCCATGGTAGCCTCAGACTGGTGGTTGGACTCTGCATCCACTGCTGAGCCATGGTGAGCAGCTTGGCTCTGGCAGGACCCTGCCCAGGCCACAGGCTGGGTGCAGCCAGGTTGGGATCAGCCTCTGCTCCCAGGAACAAGTGACAGGAGGAGAGGAAATGAACTCAGGGGAGGGTTGGGTTGGACACGAGTGCAGGGCTGGCTGTGAATGGAGTCTGCCTGGACTGCAGCAAAGCCTCTGGCACCATCTGCCACAACAAGCTCCTGGCACAGTTGGCAGCTCCTGGCTTGGACAGATTCACTCTGAAATGGGTCAAGAACTGGCTGGAAGGCCAGGCCCAGAGAGTGGTGGTGAATGGTTGGCATTCAGTTGACAGTGAATCCAGTTGGCAGCTGTCATTAGTGGTGTGCCCCAGGGATCAGTGCTGGGCCCAGTCCTGTTCAATATCTTTATTGATGATCTGGACCAGGGGATNAGTTCTTGACAGAGAGGGATTGGCACTGGAATGGGCTGCCCAGGGCGGGGGTGGAGTGCCCATCCCTGGAGGGGTTCAAGACAAGCCTGGATGGGGCACTTGGTGCCATGGTCTGGTTGGTTGGACAGGGCTGGTGCTAGGTTGGGCTGGGTGAGCTTGGAGCTCTCTTCCAACCTGGGTGATTCTATGATTCTATGAACAATTTCTGCTCCAAAGGGGTTGTCCAGGCCTGGCACAGGCTGCCCAGGGCAGTGGTGGGGTCTCCATCCCTGGAGGGGTTTAAAGTCATGGAGATGTGGTGCTAAGGGCCATGGGTTGGTGGTGCCCTGGCAGTGCTGGATTAAGGGTTGGGGTTGATCTTAGAGATCTCTTCCACTCAAAGTGCTGCTGCCATCCTGTGAAGTGCCATCTGCAGTGCAGAGATGCTGCAAAGCCCCAGTGACACTGGGGTCTCCTGCCAGCTTGGCCCTGGAGGTCCCACAGCTACAGGGCACTGAGGAAGAGGAGGAGGAGGAGGAGAAGGATGTGGAGGCAACTAATGGTGCTTCCTGCTGGCATTTAACCTCTGTCCCTTGTGCTTGGCACAGCATTGCCAGGAGCAGACAACAGCAGCAGCACTTCCCTCAGCCCATGCCCACCACTGGCCAGGCCATGAAGACAGAGAAGGAGGAGGCTGTGCCCAGCTTCCCCGTGGGGGGTAGATATGCCGGAGAGGGGGCAGGTGAGTCCTTGGGGTTGGTGAATGGAGTTGGGGCAGGACTGAGGAGAGAAACCTTCCCTCCTCTGGCTCTGTGGTCCCTTTGGCCAAGCCCCAGCCAAGAGGGGTGGCTGGGAGCACCCTGAGGGTCTACCTGGGCATGATCCTGGCATCACCCAGGTGCTCAAGCCACCTTTGTGCCAACAGCTTTTCCTAGAGCAGAGACCACCCTGGGAAGCTTCTGCCTGTCTGGCCCCTTCCAAACCAGAGCCCCCCAGCGTCCTAGCCCCTGTCGGGAGGGGTTTGCGGGAGGGCAGTGTGGGGCGGTTGGGGGGGCTGAGGCTGGGGCTGCCTAACAGCCTCTCCCCAGCAGGCTCCCGAGAAGCAGCTCTGCCTGGTGGCCCAGTAACAGGGAGTGGAGGGACCCCAGCCCAGGACCTGCGGCCACTGAAGCGCAGACCAGTCCCAGGTGAGCCCCTGCCCTGCCCCAGGGAGGTGGCAGCAGTGCCCAGGGCAGGGCTGACGCCAGCAGATCTCTGTCCCTCCAGGAAAGCACTACCAGTGCTCGAGCTATGGCTGCAAGCTCTCCTTCTCCAGCATGCAGGAGCTGATGGACCACCTGAAGGTCCACTACAGACCCACACAGTCCCTCGAGGGTAAGGCCACGACACCCCCACACGGCTCCAGGGTGCGTTTTTTCTGGCCGGGAGGGGGCAGAGTGGGGTTTGAAGCTGTGGCAGCACTGCTGGTGGCGGTGCCAGTTCCTCCAGGAGAAGCTGCATGGCACTGGATGGAGTGGGAAGAGCCTGGGAGGTGCTGGGGACCCTCTGATGGGGCTGCCCCCAGCCCTGGGGTGCAGCTGAATCCCTACCCTGTTCTCTGCTCAGGCAAAACCTTCCAGTGCCCCACGCTGGGCTGCACAGAGACCTTCCCCAGCATGCAGGACCTCATGGCCCACATGAAGGTGCACTACAAACCAAACCGCTACTTCAAGTGAGTCCCCCTGGCCCCCAGCCCCATCCTGTGCCATCCTGCAGGCGTGGCATGTCCTACCTGGGGGCACCTGGCAGCTCCCAGACAGCCCTGAGAATGTGATGCCAGGGTGGAAGGGTGATGTGGAGAGGCTCACCACCCCTGATGCCAGGGTGGGAGGGTGATGTGGAGAGGCTCACCACCCCTGATGCCAGGGTGGGAGGGTGATGTGGAGAGGCTCACCACCCCTGATGCCAGGGTGGGAGGGTGATGTGGAGAGGCTCACCACCCCTGATGCCAGGGTGGGAGGGTGACCTGGAGGGCTTCCGCCCGTGGTGCCAGGGTTGGAGGGTGATGGGGAGGGTCTCCCCAGCCGTGGTGCCAGGCCGGGAGGGTGACGCGAGGCTCCCCCCCGCAGGTGTGAGAACTGCCTGCTGCGGTTCCGGACCCACCGCTCCCTCTTCAAGCACCTGCACGTCTGCTCCGACAGCGCCAGCAGCCCCGCGCCGCCGCCCCGGGCCGAGAGGGCTGCGCCGCCTGCCGCCGCCGCCCCGGAGAGGGAGCCCCCAGCCAAGCTCCCGAGCGCTCTGCGCCCCCCGGCGCAGGAAGGCTCTGCGCTGCCCGGCGCGGACACTGCCCCCGCGGCGCTGCCCAGCAGCCTGCCCGAGCCGCCCGGCTCGCTGGAGGGGCTGCCGCTGCCGCCGTCCGCTCGCCCCTTCCCGCTGCTGGAGCCCAGCCTGTTCGGGCCGGCCTCCCTGGCTCGCTTCTCGGGGCCGCCGCCGCCGCCGCCCTCCTCGGTGCCGGGCCCGTTCCTGCCCTACGTGCACCCCTCGGCGTACAGCCTGCCGCAGCCCACGGCGCAGCACCGCCCGCGGCCCCTGCCGCCGGCCCACGGCGCCTCCAACGCCGTCTGGAGGAAGAGCCAAGGTGAGCCCAAGGGGCCGCACGGACCGAGCCTGCCTCTGCTCGGACCGAGCCCGCTCCTGCCGCCCCCGAGCCTGCCTCTGCTCGGACCGAGCCCGCTCCTGCCGCCCCCGAGCCTGCCTCTGCTCGGACCGAGCCCGCTTCTGCCGCCCCCGAGCCCACTTGTGCTGCCCCCGTGCCAGCCCCGGCTCGCCGGCGGGGCGGGGGCTGCGCTGCCACCCCTGTGCCCACACCCGGGGGGGAGCCCTGACGCTTGTCTCGTCCCTCCGCAGGTGTGAGCGTTGGACCCCTCCTGCCGTGCTTCGGCTCGGGAGTGACTCCAGGTTAGTTTCGCACCGACGGGTGGGGCTGCCCTCCGTCACTGGTGGGGAGGGTGGAGGTCGGTGGAGAGGGGCCACAGGGGATGGGCAAGGCCCTAGGAGGTGCCACGATGCTCCCCAGGCAGCAGGGTTGGGGGCAGGGGCAGGCTCCCTCATCTTCGGGAGCCACGCAGACAGGGGAGGCTGTCCAGGTAGGCTCGGAGGCAGGGGGAAGGTATTGGCTGTGCCAGCAATCACCCAGCCTGGTTCACCCAGTGCCCACGGGCGGCAGCAGCTGCAGGAGCTGCAGCAGAGGCCTGGGCTTGTGTCTCCCCAGCACTGAGGTGGGGCTGGAGGCTGCTGCCTGTGCTCCATGAGCGCAGGCAGACGGCAGGCAAAGGGCATAGCCCAGTGGCACAGCCTCACTCCCTGCTCCCACATTTTTGGGGTTCCTCCCTGGTAAGGAGGCTTGGAGCTGGGGAGGAGGGGTCACCTGCCCACCCCCCTACCCCCTATCCCTGGCCTGAGCCCCACAGCACAACCACCCAGCACAATGCAGCTGGCACCTAGGGCCACCAGCCCCACGCGGCTGCCCTCGGCCTGCGGGGTGCTGTGGGGTGCTCATGGGCACCTGAAGCCATGTGCCCTGCCCGCTGTGCGGTTGGTGGGGGGAGTGTGGGGGGCTGGCAGGCAGGTGGGCGAGCTCTGTGCCTCCCTCCTGCCCTATCCTTGCAGGGCACTCCTCCAACAGCCGCATCGTCTGGGAGCACACGCGGGGCCGCTACACCTGCATGCAGTGTGCCTACTCGGCAGCCTCTCGCCAGGAGATGACTCTGCACATCGAGGAGCACCGCAAGAACCCTCCCCAGCCTGGGCGCCTGGATGCCGAGATGGGTACGGGCAGGGCTGGGGGGCACTGGGAGAGGGCAGAGGGGATGGACCCTGGCTGCTGGGGAGCTGCCTTCACCCGTGAGTGCCCACCCCACTGGGGTAGGGAGCAGCCTGCAACCTTTGTGGGTTGGACTTGGTAATGCTTCTTGAGGCCAGGCTGGGAGAGTTGGGGCTCTGCAGCCTGGGGAAGGCTTCCAGGAGAGCTTGGAGTGGCCTGCCAGGGTCTGAAGGGGGCTACAGGAGGGCTGGGGAGTGGCAGGAGGAGAAGGAATGGGTTTGAACTGGCAGAGGAGAGATTGAAACTGGATGGTTAGGAAGAAGTTCTTTGCAGTGAGGGTGGTGAGAGACTGCACAGGTTGCCCATGGAGATTGTGCTCCACAACCTCCCTGGAGGTGTTCAGTACCAGGCTGGATGAGGCCCTGAGCCACTTGTTCTAGTGGGAGGTGTCCCTGCCCATGCCAGGGGTTGGGACTGGCTGAGCTTTGAGGTCCCTTCCAACCCAACCCATTCTGTGACTCTGTGGTCCTGAGGCTCTTTCCCAACCTGAACGTTCCTGTGATCCTTGGCTCCTCAGGCTGCAGTCATGGCCTGGGTGTGAGGGGAAAGGGAGGTGTTTGGAGGGGATGTGTGGCCTCATTAGGGTAGAGCAGAGGGGAAGAAGAACCTCCCTCCCTCGACCTGCTTTGGCACCTGGAGTTGGAGCATCCCAAGTGGCTTCAGCAGGCAGCAGTGCCCCAGCCCGCTGCCAGGGGCTCTGCCACAGCTGACAGCTCTCTCCCCTCTTTCTCTCCAGATTTCGGGGTGGGCCTCACCTCCTTCCACACCAAGCTGACACCGGAGATGGAGAACTCCCTCTACTCCCAGCTCTGATGCCTCCCCAGTGCCCCTGGGACTGCTGCTGCACCTCCCCACCCCAAGCTGGGCAGGGGGCACTGTTCAGCCCTGTGCCACTGCACTGGTGGGCAGAGGGGCTTTGGTTTTTTTCCCCTCTTGGATTTCTACTCTCCCTTTCCTTTTGTGGAAACTCTAAGCACTTGGAACCCCACATCTGCCTCCCCGGAAAGGTTTCGTTGCTCCAGGGCTCGGGGGAGCCCAGAAGGCTGCTCAGGAGTTGGAGACTCATCTGGAACGAGGGCTTGAAATAATAAATGGGAACTGTACAGGAAAGCCTCTGCCAGTGCCAGGGTGGCTGGGGGGTGATGGGGCAGCAGTGCCACCTCTAAGGATGCCCCAACCCAAAAGGGGGCAGATGAGGGTGGAGTGCAGGTTGTGTGCCCACACATCCCAAGCCACAAAGGGCTGCTGAGGAGCAGAGATGGAGAATCCCAGCATGGTGAGGCTGGAAGGGACCTCTGGAGCCCCTCCAGGCCCCCACCCCTGGCTAAAGCAGGGCACCCACAGCCTCTGCTCCTCACATTGCTGCTCCAGGCCCCTCAGCAGCTTTAGAGCCTTTGCTGGACTCTCTCCAGCAGTTTCCTGTCCCGCGAACAGGGGAGCCCAGAGCTGGACCCAGCACTGCAGCTGTGACCTCCCTGGGGCAGAACAGAGGGGAAGCAGAACCTCCCTCAGCCTGCTTTGGCACCTGGTGTTGGAGCACCCCAAGCATCTCAGCTGGCCACCCAAACCAGGGCAGGACCTCAGCTCCCTTCTCCAGCACCACACATCTCAGTGCTTGTGCCCTCCCCACCACAGGCAGAGGTGCCAAGAGGCCACTGAGTACCAGACAGCAAGTGGGGAACAGAGCCCCTGCTCCTCCCCACAGGCTCCTCTGTGCCCTGGCCCCCAGCCTTGGCGGGGGCTGCACCACCCCCACAGCCTCCGTGGGAGCTGAGCTGCTGCACATTCCCACCCGGGGATGCCCAGGTCCTGCTCTGCCCGCGCAGGGGCTGGCCCCGTGCCAGCCAGGTGAGGTTTGCTCCGAACTGGTTTGAGCAAGGGCATGCCACCACATGCCAGTGCCCACGCTGCTCTGTCCTGCTGCCAGCCGCTGTGGGTGCAGGGACAGGAGAGCGTGGGCACCCTGCTGCTCTGCTCCACAGTGTGGGGGGGCTGCTGCCAGCCTTGGGAGGGGACACAGCCCCCAGGGGATGATTTTTTTCCCCAATTCAGCCCCCCCCAAGGTGCCCTTCCCAAGCATTCAACCCAGAACTCAGCTCCTGTGGGGAAGTTTCACCTTCCAACCTCCTCTGGTCCCACCACTTCCCTTTCCCTGCCTTCACCTTCCCAAAGAGTTGTTCTCATCTTCACCCCCTCCCCTGCTGCAGCCAGCAGCAAGCATGCAGCCCACTGTGGCTGTGCCAAGTAGGGAGAACACAAGAGCCAAGCTTCAGTGCCCCATGATGGGCACTCAGGAGGGTTCTGAAAGCTGCCTGGCTGAGGTGGCACTGCCTTCCTCTCACTGCTTCTCTGCAGACTGGGGAGCAGCATCACAGCCCACTCCTGTACCCCTCTGCTGGTGGCATCACCACGATGCCTTCCCCAGGCTGGTGTGGGGGTTTGGGGTGGATTTGGGTTGGGTGTCAGGAGGAAGTTCTCTGCACGATGTGGTTGGTGAAACACTGGAAGGAGGTTGACAGCCTGGCCCTGGAGAGATTGACGGTCAAATCTGGGGGGGAGGCTCAGCAACCTGACCTAGCTGGAGCTGTCCCTGCTGACTGCCATGGCACCGGGCACAGCTGGCACCCTCCAGCCCCAGTGAAGGGGGAGTACCCTGGCAGCGGGCACAGCTGGCACCCTCCAGCCCCAGTGAAGGGGGAGTACCCTGGCAGCGGGCACAGCTGGCACCCTCCAGCCCCAGTGAAGGGGGAGTACCCTGGCAGCGGGCACAGCTGGCACCCTCCAGCCCCAGTGAAGGGGGAGTACCCTGGCAGCGGGCACAGCTGGCACCCTCCAGCCCCAGTGAAGGGGGAGTACCCTGGCAGCGGGCACAGCTGGCACCCTCCAGCCCCAGTGAAGGGGGAGTACCCTGGCAGCGGGCACAGCTGGCACCCTCCAGCCCCAGTGAAGGGGGAGCACCCTGGCACCGGGCACAGCTGGGCCCCCCCCCCCCCAGCTCAGCTTGCAGCAGGGTTCCTCCTCCCTGCCTTGCATTCATGCATCCAGCACCCACCCAGCTCCCTCCTCTCCAGGGCAGGGTAGGTGCCCACCCTAAAACCCAGCAGTGAGACCTCTTCCTAACCTCTCCTTAACCAAACTGTGGCTACCTCCAAAGGCAGGAGCAGCACCAGCCCACGCAGGTCCTGCAGACGCACCCACACCAGCACTTAGTGTGTCTGTGCCATCCCACACCAGAACCTCTCCCACTCCATGCCACGGGCAGCCTGGAGGTGCCCAGCTGAGCCCCATCGAGCTGTACTCACCAGGGACCCCCTATCTGGGGCTGACGACACAGGACAGGCACCACCCACAGCAGCAGCTCAAGGAAAGCTCCCCCAGGTCTTCCGGGAGGAAGGGAAAGGCAGATGGAGGCTTGGAGAGAAGAAATTCTTGCTGGCCATGGTGAGGAGACACTGGCACAGGCTGTCCAAGGAGCTTGTGGATGTCCCCTCCCTGGAGGTGTTCAAGGCCAGGCTGGATGAGGCCTGGAGCAGCCTGTGCCGGTGGTGCTGTCCCTGCCCGTGGCAGGGGCTGGAGGAGCTTTAAGGTCCCTTCCAACCCAACCCACTCCATGAAGAGCTGCCCTGGGCCTTCCAGCAGGTGCAGTTTGCTGCAGGCAGAGCTGCAGCTGAGCTGGTGCAGGAGCAGAGAGGCAGCAAAGAGGGATGCTCATGACAGTGACTTTGTAAAAACTGAAGTCTTTATTAAAAAGTTTTTTGGTGATTTTTTCTTTTTTTTTTCCTTTTTTTTTTTTTTCTGTAACAAAAGATACAAAAGGGCTGGAGATTCATTTTTTATTATTATTATTGGGACTAAGTCTGACCAATGGAGACCCAACAGTTCCTAAGCCAATATAAAATCCTTACAAACTGCTAAAAATGCAGGGAAAAAAGAAAAAAAAAAAGGAAAAAAAAAAACCCACTAAATCAAAATTAAAGCAACTGCTGCTCTGAAATTTCTTTTCTTAAAAACTCCACTTTTTTAACATTTATAAGTTAACTCCGTTTTGCATTTTACAGGACTAAAGTTCTTCTCCCAACGGTTACAGCTTCTGTACAAAGCAAAAGCGGCAGCGAGGACAAAGCCTCAGGAGTTCGGCTCAGCGACACCCACCCCGNCACCGGGAATGCCACAAAGTGCCAGCGTGCCCGGGGAGAGCCCCCAGGGGAGGAGTAGCAGTTTGCCCACCCCAGCATCCAGCACCTTCCCTCCCTTGGCTGCCCCAAGGGGCAGCTCTCCCCAGGCACGGGCAGCTGAATGACCTCCAGGTTAAGGAAGGGTGGGCAAGAAGGGGGCAAAAATGGGGGCAAAAATCCCTCCGGTGGAAGAGGCAACCTTGGCTCAGTCCCACCCTACCCTGCCCTCGTCGCAGCCAGCATGGGTGGGCGGAACGCCCCGGGGCGGTGGTGCTCTGAGGCACCATCTGTGCTGCCATGCTGAGAGCCAGGCGGGTGCTGGGTTTCTGCTCACCGAGCTGGGAAGAGGAGGAGGAGGAGGAAGAGGAGGAGGTGCAGCCCAGGCTGATGCTGAGGCAGCTGTCCAGAGCTGGTTCTGGCTAGCAGAAGGACCCTGAGAAGATCGAGGCTAACACGGTGGTGTCCTGGGGAACGCCGAGTTAGGTGCATCACAGTGCTACTGGCTGAACGTGTTCTGTGCAGCGAGGGAGGGAGGCTGGCAGGCTGCAGCATCCCTTGCACCTGCTCCTCCCTAGCCCTTCCTAAAGGCAGAGAAGCTGAGGAGGGGGTGGAAGAACCTCCCTGTAGCTCACAGCCCCAAAAAACAGACTTGTTAGGTAGCCACCAGTAAAAAACATTCCAGTTTATCACCAAAAGAAACCAAACCCAAACCAGGAGAGCAAGAGCAGGACTACTGCGAGGTGCAGCCAGAGGTACCAGGGCTTGCAAGCAGCCACCCCCCTCCTCTCCCCAAGCCCACTCCACCCCCAGGCATCCCCCCTAGATCCCCAGCACTGAAGTATCTTGCAGCATCTCCAGAGATCACATCACCATCAGAGAGCTCAGCTTGGGAGTCCAGGGGCAGAGGAAGCAGTTTGGAACTTGACTGCTCCTGGTGGTTCTTCAGAGAGCTTGGGCTGAGGGCAGGTGGGGAGCAGAGGCCTTGGTGGCTGCTGGGTGGTGAGGTGGAGCTTTGGGTCCAGTGTAGCAAGGCTGAGTTCAGACACCAAAAATACCCTGGGAGTTTGGTTTTTTGTTGTCTTTCTGTGTTTGGTTGTTGTTGTTTTTTCTTTGAGCATTTGGGGAGTTTTGTGTCTTCTCTGGGATTTTTTTTTTTGTTCTTTTGGGGGTCATTTTGTCTTTTTTTGGGGGGCAAGGGTTTTTGCCATATTTTTTTGGGGGGGTTTGTCTCATTTTTGTTTTGCAAACTGCTGCACAAACTACAGAACGGAGAAAGCCTTTGGTCATGAGATACTTGTGAGGGAAAAAAAACAACCATAAAAAAGTGAGCCTTGGATGGAAGATTTCCCCTGAATGCCTACAGAATTCTACATCTTAAAAAAATATATTGTGGAGGCTGCAGCCATACAAAGTGGGGAGGAGGAGGAGGAGAATGGGGTTTACAGTCTCACACAGACACAACGGGGAGGTTAAGACAAAGCACAGTCAGAGTCTGTAAAACTGCTTGGCTCCCTTGGATCAGTCATCCTCATCATCCTCTTCATCTTCTGGGTCTTCCTCTCCTTCATCCTCTAGATTTCGTTTTCTCTTTTCCCCTCGTGGAAGGTCTGCAAAGAGAGGTGAAGGAGGAGGTGAAAGCTCTGCTCAGCCCCTGGGGAACAGCAGCTCAGCTGTGGGCTGCCAGCACAGAGCAGAGTGGCAGCAGCAGGGAGTGGGGATCCACCACGTGGCCACGGTGCAGGTCTCATTGATGCCTCAAGGGTGGGTGGCAGGGGCTTGGCTTTAGTTCAGTGGTGCCCACTGACAGGATAATGGGTACTGGGCACAAACTGGAACATCAGAAGTTCCTGCTAAACATCAGGAGGAACTTCTGTCATTTAAGGGTGCTGGAGGCCTGCAGCAGGCTGCCCAGAGATGTTGTGGAGTATCCCTCTCTGGAGTTATCCAAAACCCACCTGGATGTGTTCCTGTGTGACCCTTGCCTTGGCAGGGGGGTCAGACTCCCAAGCTCCCTTCCAAGCCCTACCATTCTGGAAGTGCTTGAGGCCCTGAGCAGCCTGGTCCAGTGGGAGGTGTCCCTGACAATGCCAGGGGGCTTGGCACTGGATGATGGCTAAGGCCACTTCCAACCCAGCCCATGCTGTGATTCCATGCAGCACATGGGTGGGTGGTGGACTTCATAGTGCTGGGTTAATGGCTGGACTCAAATCTTCAAGGCTCTTTTCCAGCCTAGGTGATCCCATGGCTCATGGCACCCAGAAAAGCCTGGACTAGCACAGACACTGCCTGCCTTCTGCACCTCCCAGCACCCCACACTTCAACAGCCACTTCAGGACTTTGTCAGCACCCCTAAGAATGCAACCTGTGCAGAATGCAGTCACTGCTGACCAAGCTCACCCAACACCATTCCAAGCCACTGCAGTCACTGCATTCACTGCATTGTCAATGCTCACTCAGCTATTTAGTTTCTCATCAACCAGAGGAGCTTGGACTCAAGTCAAGGAGCTTGGGTCCATTCTGCTCTCTACAGCTGAGAGGACACAAGAATAGGTCTCCAAGAGCATCTCCTGAAGCTCACTTCTAATGTCAGCTTCTGTGGCAGGACCTCCTCCTCAGAAGTGCTTTTCCAGGCCATTTGCCTCTTCAATATTTCAGAATTATGTTAGCCTTTGGTTGGACCTTTCAGATCATTAAGTCCAACATTGAACCCAGCTCTGCCAGGGCACCACCAACCCAAGGCCCGCAGCACCACATCTCCACAGCTCTTAAACTCCTCCAGGGATGGGGACTCCACCACTGCCCTGGACAGCTTGGGCCAGGGCTTCACAACCTTCTGGAGCAGAAATTGTTCCTCGTGTCCAACCTAAACCTGCCCTGGCACAACTTGACTTTGTTTCCTCTTGTTCTTTGGGAGCAGAGCCCAGTTCCAGCTCAGTGCAGCCTCCTCCCAGGGAGCTGCAGAGCAATGAGCTCTGCCCTCAGCCTCCTCTGCTCCAGGCTGCAGCCCCCCAGCTCCCTCAGCTGCTCCTCCCCAGTCCTGTTCTCCAGACCCTTCCCCAGCTTCATTGCCCCTCTCTGGATCTCCTCCAGCCCCTTAATGTCCTTCTTGGAGTGAAGAGCCCAACCCAGACTTCCTCAGCTTGGCTGGCACTGGGAGGAGGTGCAGCCTGTTGCCCATCACCCCTGTGCCACCCCTTGGCTCTCAGCACTGTTCAGCAGCCAGTTGAGGCAAGAGCACCTCAGGGCTGCTGAAAGCAGAAATGTTGCAGCTTCCTTCAGGGAACAGCTGCAGGCCACAGCAGCCTGCTGTGAAGTCTGGGAAGCTCTACAGCAGCAGTCAATGTGTGAGGCTGCTGAGGCAGCTTGGCCAAATGTTTAGTTTGTTACAGTCTGACTCACCATCATCAGCTTCATCTTCTTCATCGTCCTCACCATCTTCATCCTCATCTTCCTCCTAGAGTCAAAACAAGAAGCTTTGTTGCAATGAGCAAGGTGGAGCTCCACAGAAACATCTTTCTCCACCTTTGCTCCTGCCCTGTTCTAGCTTCAGAGGCAGGTCCAAGCTAGGCAGGGAGGAGCTGCTGGTTCCTGCACAGCCTCTTCTGTCTCTCCAGAGAGGGCTCCAGGGCTTTATTACCTGAAGCCATGGGGAAGCAACAAACCAGCCTGAACTGCACAACTCTGGGGCCTAGGAGCCAAAAGATGGACAGGAAAAGCCAAAGCACCCAGTGGGACTCCTGAGATCTCCCCACAAAGCATCAGCTGTGTCACCACATTAGGGGACAAATGAGATACCACCTTGGTGTGTGTGGCAGGACAGGTTCAGAGAGATGGCAGAAATTCTCACCTCATCATCTAATCCATCTTCCTCCTCTTCACCTTCCAGATCATCATCATCATCATCTTCATCATCAATGACTTCTTCATCCAAGTCATCTTCCTCATAATCATCATTCTCTTCCTCCCCTTCTGCCAAGAGAGGGAGGTAAGTGGGACGGTGCCCAAATGCACCCAGGCAACACTGTGAGCTACGTGAGCAAAGGGTAGGAGGACATCATCCACAACAGTCAGCAGTGAGCCCTGCTGGCCTGCAGCAAGCCTCACTGCCTGCACAGCTGGGCCAAGGAGGCAGCAAGGCCACCCAGACAGCCTCTGCTTCAGTGGCCAACCTCTAATCACCATTTATTTAGCAGCACAACCAGGCGGGAAGGGTGCAGGGATTGTTTCCTGGCAGGGAAAGCAAGCAGAGAAACTCCTCACCTTCCCCATTCTCATACTCATCTTCCACTCCATCCCCATCTGCTTCAGGGTCTGAGTCAGGGGCTTCCTGGTCATCAGCATCAAAGCCATCCAGGTAGGAGAGCTGGGGCAGCAGGGTGAAGACACTCTCGCGGTAGTTGATGAGCGTCGTCACCTCGCAGTTGAAGAGGTCCAGACTGCGGAGGTTTGGCAGCTTCTTCTGCAGGGAGCAAATCATCCCAGGATCAGAGACTGACACTGCCTGCAGACCAGAGGACAGCTGCTCTGCACCCCAGAGCCAGCACACGAGTGCCTCTGCATGCACTGTCTGCACCACGTGCTCCTCAGAGGGAGAGCACTTCTGGGAGGCAAAGACTTCTTTTCAGCTCCTCTGCCCTAGTTTCCCCTCCTTGCAGCCAGCTCCCTCTGAAACCTTTTGTAGATCCTGCTCCCTTCTGAAGGGGGTGGGCAACAAGCACAGAGACCCAGCCCTAGGCAGCTCCCCTAGCAGGAGGAATCACTGAGCTGGATTCATCCTGCCCAGACATCAGGAAAATAACCATGAGCAGGGCCGGGGAAGAGCTGCAGACTGCTCCTGCGTGCCTCTGGCACAGCCACAGCAGCTCTCCTGCTCCAGCCACCACATCCTGCACCACAGAATCCCTGAACCCAGCATGGAGAGGTTGGAAGGGACCTCTGGAGATCACCCAGTCCAAGCCTCTGCTCCAGCAGGGCACCCACAGCAGCTTGTCTAGGAGCACAACAGCCAGGGGGGGTTTGGAAGCTCTGCAGAGAAGGAGACTCCACAACCTCTCTGGGCAGCTTGCTGCAGGCCTCCAGCACCCTCACACCAAAGGAGTTTCACCTCCTGCTCAGATGGCACCTCCTGGGTGCCAGTTTGTGCCCATTACCCCTTGTCCCTGGAAGCTTCTTTCCCCCCACCCTTTAGGTATTGATAATATGCAGGTCAAGACAAGCAGTAGACCAGACTCAAGCTCTTTTTGGAGGGGCAGCAGCTAACGAGGCAAATGTCCTAGATGAGATCCTTCAGCCAGAGTCAGGCAGAAGCCTTCTTTGGGGCAGTTCAGATGCAACAGGAATCCCCTCCCCTGCCACGCTGTGACAGGACCCAGGTGAGAGGGTCCCAGCACAACTGCCACCTCTGGCCTGATGTGATGGACACCCTCACTGGTGTCCAAGCAACTCATCTCCATGACACCCCAGGTGCCACCTACCTCAAACTGCATCCGACCCATTACTGGTCCTTTCTCAGCACTGCATCCTCAGTTTTTACTCATCCAGCCCAATTTCATGCTTCCTTTATAGCAAGTGGCTTGCTGGTTTTCCAGACAAGAGGAGCCATTAACTATTAGCCCAGCCTCAAACTGGACCCACTCATCTGTTCCCATCAGAGCCACGAAGTGCTGTTGGAACAGTTACCAAGATGTTGGACTTCTGCTGCAGAGAGGCTGCCCAGAGGAAAAAAGCCACCTCAGATGCCAGCAGAGCCTCCTTCCAACTCACCAAGGGCTCCAGGGTATTGATGTCTTTGATCCTGTTGCCGCTTAGATTCAAGTGTGTCAGGTTGGGAGTTCTCTCTGCTAGAACTTCAAGGCCACCAGAAATTCTGTTATCACTCAGCTCCAGCTGCCAGGGGGGAACAGCACAGTTAGAAGTGTCTCAGCTTGTGACACGGGGAGGAAAACTGCCCTCAGAACTGGACTACAAAGAGCACCCAAGTTCCAGAGTCAGCATGGAGCAGCAGCTCCGGATTCTCCCTGGAAGCTCTTTGCTGTGCCAAGACCACTCCCAGCCACCTTCACACTGCAGGACACAGGGGCACAAGCTCCAAAACCCAAAATACTTCTCAAGCTTCTGACAGCAGCAGGACAAGAAAAGTGAGAGAGAAAGGACACCAAACAACACAATGAGCTCAGAGTGTTTTGCTGCACACCAACAACCAGCCTCAGCTGCTCAGACTCCAGGCTACAGACCAAAAAATGGCCTTTAGCTGGCCAAGGCAGGAGAAATTTTAAGAGTGAGGAGTGCTGGAGCTGGGGGCCAGGTCTGACTCACCTTCCGGAGTTTGTTGAGTTTGGGGAGGTTGGAGATGGACATCAGCTGGACACTGATCATGCTGAGGAACTCGAGGTTCTCGAAGTCTGAGGAGAGCCCAATGACCTTCCCATTGTCCGAGAGGCAGTTGTCAAGGACCAGCTCCTTCACCTGGACAGAGACAGGCAGCAGCTGTGGGCACACCCACCACAGCCTCACCTCCAGCCTGGCAAGCTGACCTCGGGCAGCAACCCACACTTCAAAGCAGATCCTCCTCACTCACACCAAGGAGCACCAAGACCTTAAAGCCAAATAACCTCTGTGGAGGCACAAGGTGAGAACCCCTCTTGGTGGTTAGGACTTCACCCTTCAAGCATCAGCAACACGCAGCTGCTGCACCACCCCTGAGCCTCCGACATTCACTAAGGAGCACCGAGGGCTTGAGCCATGAGGTTGCCTCAAAATACTTCATGCACAGAGCATCAAAAAAAGCTTTCAGTCATGCTTCAGGCTTCCCGAGCAAGAGGCCGAACAAGGCGATCTGGTTCTGTCCCTTTCAGCTTTCTCCTGACACCAGTGGGGTGCTGAGAAACCTGTCTGCAGAGGGTTCACCTCCCCGTGACAGTCTCCACGCAGAGGTGACATCTGCACAGGCAGAGCAGCTCCAGCTGAGGCTCAAGCAGCAGGAACACTGAGGGCACCCAGCACAGAGCACACACAGAAGCCGTTCGGGAATTCAGAACAAGATCCACCCCCCGCTGGCAGGACCACGAAGGAGCAGCACAGAGCTGCTCCCCCCTGAGACCCGGGGCCGAACACACCTGGCACCCCCTCCCTTTCTCCCACAAAGCTCAAGCCACAGCTCTTCAGAGCCACCTCCAGGATCTGCTTTCACCCCACACATTCCTCACAGCCAGAAGTAAAAATCAGCCTCAGCCAGAAGGTTCCCAATGCTCCCTCCAAATTCCTCCTTCCCAGCGCTCCCATTCTCCTCTCTCACATCAGCCAAGGAGTCGTTTGAGCGCTGCTTTGCCTCACTGGCAGCAGAGTTTCAGGGCTGCTGTGCCAACAAATTAATGCTTGAAACTCCAGAAGTGGCATCGCTGGCCAGGGCTCTGAGCTGAGCAGAAAACAGGCTCTGCCAGGAGCTTGGTTTGCTCCCAGCAGCCCAGACAAGCCTCCAACTGCTCCAAGACTGCCCCCACAGTGGGTACACAGGCGGCCAAAGCCAGCCCTCCACTGCTGACCCTTGGCTGGTGTGGGCACAGAGGTGAGCCACACATCCTCAGGGTGAGCAAGACCACCCTGAACTGGGACCAGACCCCTGCCCTGGACGGCAGAACAAGAGCTACAGCAGGACAAAACAGCCAGGACAGCTTCTGCCAGCAGTGCCAGCTTGCACCAGCTGTGGGCCCAGGGCACGCCACGACCTCTGCGGCTGAGGCTGTGTCAGTCGCTCACTGCCAGTGTCAAGCTAGAGCAGACCTGCGGCTTGCAGTCTTAGAGGGACACCTGACAGACCTCTCACCCTGCTAAACCCTTCACCATCAGAGACTTGTAGCACAGTTCAGGTCCGAAGGAACTTTAACTTGCATCATCGAACCCCCCGCAGCCAGCAGGGACAGCTGCAACTAGAGCAGGCTGCTCAGAGCCTCGAACGGCCTGACCTGGATGGTTCGACCTGACCTAGATGGTTTGGGCTGGGGCAGCTCTCTGGGCAACCTGGGCCAGGCTCTCATCACTCTCGGCATAAAGATTTCTTCCTTCTCACCAGTCTCAATCTTCCACTTTTAGTTTCACACCATCACCTCTTGTCCTGTCCCAACAGGCCGGGCTCAAGAGTCTGTCTGCAGCTTTCTGCTCAGCCCTTCAGGCACAGAAAGGGCACCAGGAGGGCTCCCTGGGGGCTTCTGTTCTCCAGACTGCACAACCTCAGCTCTGCCAGCCTGGCCTCACAGCAGAGGGCTCCCAGCCCTGCCAGCACTGCGATGCCCTCCTCTGGACCTGCTCCAACAGGTCCTTATCTCTGCTGTGCCCAGGGCTCATCTACAAAGTGCCTTTAACCAAACCTTCCCCTTACAACCCCATTTGCCTTCGAGCTGCCCGCGACCCCCGCGGCTGTGCCCTGTGCCCCGTCGGCGACAGCCACCCCCAGTCTGCCAGCTAGGCTCGGGCCGGGCAGGGGCCTGCCACCGCTCCAAGCCGAGCTAGCTCCCGGAGAGCCGCAATGAAGGACGAAGGAATCGCTAGGGGTGGGTGCGCAGCTCCAGGCCCAGCCCCGCGGCTGCGGCTCAGCGGAGCTGGCGGCGTCGCCTTCTCCGCCGGGCGGGAGGAAGCTGCCGGCAGGAAGCGAGCTGGGGAGAGGGCAGCGGCGGGGCCGCACCTCAGCCCCTCCGCCGGGCGGGGGAACCACAGCCCAGCTCTTGGCGCCCGCGCCCCGGGGCAGGCCCCGCGCGGGCCTCGCACCGCCCGCTGGGACGCACAGCGCCAGCTCCGGGCCCCAGGGCCGGTCGGGGCAATGCCCTGGGCCTCGCCCAGCCCGTCCAGGCCCCGCGGGGAGCCCAGGCCTCGGCGGGGCGGGGCGGGCCGGGGCAGGCCCTGGCGGCCGCTAACATGGCCGAGCCGCCATGGCTGGTGGGGCCTCGCCTGCCGGCTCCGGCGCGCAGGGAACCGGCCCCGACCAGCCCCGGCTCCGCCGCCCACCGCTCCCCTCTGCGGGCCGCGCCGGGGCCAGCCGCTGTCCGGGGCCGGGCCCCGCTGCGCACGTGCACGCCGCCATGCCGGAGCCGCGGCGCTCCCTGCCGCGGGGCTCTGCCTTCCGCGGGGCTCCCCCCGCCTCTCTCGGCCCCGTGCCGCGCCGTAAGGAACCACCGCAGGCCGCAGCTTCCTCCCACCCCCCCTGTCCCCTCGCCGCTCCACAGCATGTCCCGTCCCGTCCCATCCCATCCCGCCCTGTTTCGGCCCGGCCCCGACAAGCGTTGTACGGCTTCGTTACCTCTCCCGGTTTCTTGTTGCGCAGCTCTAGCGTTAACCGCCTTATCATCTCCATGCTCCCGCCGAGCCGCTCCCGCCCCGCTCCGCTCCCGCCGCCGCCTCCCGCCCGAGCCCGCGCGCGCCGCCGCCGCCGCCCGGCACGAGGAAGGCGCCAAAGGCAACAAAGGCGGCGCGCGCCGCGCCA